>BGPR01004853.1:86843-103985 GCA_013235015.1 Araneus ventricosus
GGGGGGGGGCTGCAGCCCAATAGCCACCCCCGTGGATTCGCCACTGCTGAAGTCAAATTAGATAGGGACTGTCCATAAATAATGTCGCACTTTTTTCAATATTTTCGACCCCCTCCCCTTTTGTCACAAAGAGTCACACTTTACATACCCCCTCCCTCCCCCTTGTCACACTATATTACATAAACATGTACTTGTAGTTCAGAAACAAAGTACTACGTTATAGATCATATTTCAAATTTTATTTTTAAAATTTAACTATGTGTGTTTTAATGACATTTGAGAACATAACAATAAAAAGGATTATATGTGTACTTATCTTGTATGAAATAGGATTAAGGTTTACAACAAAAAACCTAATTAATATACAATAGTAATAAATATTAATATAAAAGAGCGATTGTAAACAGAAGTATTTTGGAATTTGATATATTTTGCTTTAAATCTTATCTTTACTGTATGAACACAAAATACTCTTAAACAGATTGAATTTTAAAAAAAAGCGCCTCAATAAGATCAACCTGTTTGTGCCACTACCAATTCTACCACTTACGCAGGTGAGGCGACGTGTCTTTTATTGGACATTTCAAGGGTGTGACAGGGGGAGGTTTTCTTCTAATGGTGAAGAATTTCCGGTGCTGCTATATTCTCAGAACCTACCCTGAAAGCCTTTTTCGAAAAGAAAGGAATATAAGCGAAAAAAAATCACACGAAAGTTGTTTTAGCCCCGATTAAAAAATACCCTCAAATTCTGGTAATTTCAAAATAACTTCAAAATTTAATCTGCTGATTTTAAATGTTTTATTTTAACCAAAGTATGTGATGTCACACTTCTTGTTACCCCCCTTGTCACAATTTCACGAACCCCCTCCCCCCCTCCAAACGTGATATCATTTGTGGACGGCCCCATATTCAAAATTCTGCCGTCAGAAATTACATGAAACGCTCAGATTTTACTTTTAGATTTCTTCATTTAAAAGAATTATGCAAATTTTCTTTCTTTTATTACAGTTTTAGGGAAGAACACGGTGAAACGGGTAGATAAGTATTATGAAACTGAATCTTAGTAATGATTTCAGCATTTTTCTTTACCACATGTTTTTCATACAGAGCTATTGAAGAAGCAAAAGGTGGAAATAAATTTCAAGTGCAGGAAACAGGAGAAGATTGCAAGCCCATCTGAAAAGTCCTGAAAACTTCCTCAGATTTTAACTAATTCAGAATATTAATCCGATATACATATGCATATATTTTCAAACAATTTCAATACCGAAGAAAAAAATTTAATTTTCAAATCTTTTTAAAAGGTTCATTTATATTTCACTATATTATTTCCACAAAGGTACTTACATTCTTTGAAATAATAACTGTTATGTTTATAGCAAGTTTTCCATTTTCGGGGTAAAGCAAGCTTACAGAAAAATTTACCAAATATTTTGAATCCATTTCAAATAAAGTCCTTAGACCTTGAGAAAAAATGTACTAGAATGACGAAGATAAACTCAGAGAGAATCGAAAAAACAAACAATGATTTCCTGTGTGTTTTTCTCGATTACTTCTGAGTTTATCTTTGTTTTATGGCTTTCTTTGAATGATATTGATTTCCATTGTTTTTTGTTTGCAGCTGCAATTGCGCACGACTTAAACATTGTTTAAATTTTATTATCTAAAATTTTTTGGTTACATTTTATTATCTAAATTTTATTGTTTAAAAATTATTTTTGTTTAAAGTTTTATTTAAATTTAAATTTAATTTATTTTTAATTTTTTTAAAATTTTTCTAGTTAATTGTTTTTAAGCTCTATATAATTCAGCGTATAAATGAGTTTATTTCGAAGAAAAGAGAAAAAAATTTAAAACTACGTTCCAAGCAGGAAATGATTCATTTTTGTGAATGTTGGAGTGAAATGATATACAAAGAAAGAGGAGTTTAGGAAAGGGGGAAGGGGAGAAAGACAGACCTGCCAACCTCCAGATTTGAAAAAGTGGGAGACATTTTCAATTATACATACACGATCACAAATGCGCAGCAGGGCCAACATTTACTTTATTTAACTCATGTATAAAAAAGGTGGAGGGGGCCTAATGAGGCAATATTTTATTTTGGCTATATTTTTTCAAAATTTTATTTTTTACAAAATAAACGAAAATGTATTGATTTTTAAAAATTGCTTAGCTGGGTTTTTAAAATAATCTGATCAGTTTTTTGAAATACATTTTTAGTCCTCACTCTTCCATACATATCTTATATCTATACAGTATTATCAATATAAATTATTGACTTATCTCTATTTTTTGCGTACTTCAGAGCTTTAATTTATGGATTTACTTTTCTTCATACATATATTTCTTGATTATAGTTTTTTTTCATATTTACAAATGACATATTTCTAGTTGAGTTCTACTTACAAAGAAGTCCTATTTTCAAATTACATGATAATGTACTTTTACTCCTTGAAAGAAGAAATTGTTGCAGATTTTGCTGGAAGCAATTGAAAACTCAAATGTGCAAATGGAGTACAAAATGCATACGATTTATCTTTTTTCGAAGCGAATATTCCTCGGAATAAGCTTTGGTAAATACTGTCTGGTATTTGTTTTTGGATTCTTTCGATGATATCAGATCTGGACTGATGGAAAAAGAAATGTAAGACAAAAAAATATTTCGGCGATAACCCTAACACGACAAGATAGGCAGAAGAGATACAAATTCCCCCTAGCGCGCTAAACAGTCAAAGCAGCGCATGCGTCAAAATCCCATGGCGATAGTCACTAGTCAACAAGCTTGGGCATGATACCGCAGCAAACAGCTAATGAAGAATCCGTAGAGGAATGACGTCACGCATTCGAAATTTGAGGAGAATGTGGTCGCGGCAAAAGCTGCATTTTTCTTTCGTAGCTCTTTCACTGCTTTTTTTTATTATTATTAATATTTATTTGCTCCGATTTCTCGAAAATACTAAAAAGGTGGAGGAAATCTGTGAGAATCGGGAGGCTGGAGAAATTGTTAAATAGCTGCATACTCCCGCCAAAAGCGGGAGAGTTGGCGGTCTGCACGTGCAAACGTACAAAATGCATACGTTTTATCTTTTTTTCAAAGCGATAAAAAACGAATATTCCTAGGAATAGGACTGCCTCGGAACAGTCTGATATTTCTTTTTAAATTCTTTCGATGACATCAGATTTGGACTGGTGGAAAAAGAAATGTACACACAAAAAAATTACAAAAATATTTGGCTATAACCTTAACACGATAGGAACGGCAGAAGAGATAAACAAAACAAATTCTCCCTGTTTCCTCCCTAGCGCGCTAAACAGTCAAAGCAGCGCATGCGCCGAAAACACCTGGCAATAGTCACTAGTCAACAAGCTTGGACATAATACCGCGGCAAAGAGCTAAAGAAGAATCAGCAAGGGAATGACGTCACGCATTCGGAAAATTTGAGGAAAATGTGGTCGCAGAAAGCGCTGGGTTTTTCTTTCGCCGCTCTTTTACTGCTTTTTTTATTATTACTATTTATTTGCCCCGATTTCTCGAAAATACTAAAATGCGGGAGGAAATCGGTGAGAATTGGGAGGCTTGAGAAATTGTTAAAAAGCTAGAGACTCCCGCCAAAAGTGGGAGAGTTGGCAGGTCTGGAAAGGGGATGTGCACAAGATTGCTACTGTTCAGCAACGGATTCTGAGACTTCCACTTTTGGGCGATTTTACACCGGAAAGGGGTGTCAGGCAACAAATCTTATGAGCGCATTTCCGGAGTTCTTTGTTAGATCACGCTCAGTAAAATGTAAACATCACCCTTCTATTCCTCACTTTCCCCCTATTTTGATAAAAATAACTCCGTCCGGCGCATGCGCAATAGCGCGGAGGGTTTCTGAATCCGTTGCTAAACAATAGTCGCAAATTAAGCAGTGCCGGAACGCTCTAACCTGAGAGATAAAAATCGCGCTAATTAAGTTAATAATGTTTTATAAATACAGAGAAAAATAATTCTCTGTTATATTACTTATTTGACCCTTAGATAAACATAAACTGTTAATTTCCATAAAGTAAATAATTAAATGCGGTACAGTCCGACCTCGAAAATCCGGAAACCTCCGAAAACCTGACGATTTTATCGATTTGTTTAAAATCGACAAAAATGGCATAGAGGAAGTCATGTGTTGCGACGATGAATTGCCCGTTGTCAATCGCATGACTGGCGACGAAATAAAAATGGCTGTTCTCATGGGAAGATCAAGGCGAAAATTGGGGCCGTTTTGCTACCCCTTCACAAATTTCTACTTCATGAAAACGCCCCCTTCACAAAATTCAAATTCATAAAAACGGCCCCTTCACAAAACAAATTCATAAAAACGGCCCCTTCACAAAACAAATTCACGTAAAATAAAGAAATATAACTGCTAAAATTGACAGTTTTACACGATAAAAAAAAATCACAAAAATATTTTTGTCACAAAAATATTTTTATTTTTCACAAAAATATTTTTATTTTCCACAAAAATATTTTTATTTTTCACAAAAATAATTTTTTTCACAAAAATATTTTTATTTTTCAAAAAAATAATTTATTTTCCAATAATATTTTTATTTTCCAAAAATATTTTTATTTTTCACAAAAATAATTTATTTTCCAAAAAATATTTTTATTCTTCACAAAAATAATTATTTTCACAAAAATATTTTGATTTTTCACAAAAATCATTTATTTTCATAAAATATTTATTTTTCACAAAAATAATTTTTTTTCGTAAAAATGGGTCCCTAAAAAAAACCTGGATCGACACCTGGTTCTAAAAAGTGGCCACAATGAAAATGAATGCGACAGCGATAGTGAGGAGGAAGCTTCAACTGATGAAAAATCAGTTGCGCTGGACGATATGCTAAAAAATTTGGACAGTGTTATTAAAGCTTTTAGAGGAAAGAAACATCGTAAGCCAGCATGATTTGTTGTTGCTTTACAAAGTAAAAGAAAAAATTTGTAACCATAAAAAATGAAATCTATGAAACAACTTTCAATTTTGGACATGTTCGAAAAATAAAATTTGTTAATAATTAATTTTGTATTCATTAAATATTTTTATTTTAAACTACTAATTTCGTCTTTGTATCATTTTTTAATATCTCTTTATGTTTTTATTGTTTAAAACGTGTTTTTTTATGGAGTTGTTGGAACTGACGTCAACGTGTAGGTCAGCATACGTCTCGATTGGTTGCGCATGCGCAAACGTCAGAGGCGTTACTAAGGCAACCATTTGGCGTTGCCTTGCGACTTCCGGGTCTGTTCTGAAGACGTTTGCACATGCGCGCTTAATTGTGACGTAACTTACCTACACGGTGACACAGAACTTTGACATCTCTAATAGTTTAAGTAAGATATCTAAAATCCAGACCTTCCAAACCCCCGAGCAATCCGGATTTTCGATGTTGTACTGTAAATACATCGCTCTTGACGACTGTAGGAAAGGTCCGGCTGTTATTGTTAATTGGAATAAGTCATTTTGTTAATGAAAAAAAAAACATGATGATTAATATTATAAAATAAACGCTTCTCCTAACGGTAAGATACTCATTTTTGAAACTGAGGTCAAGCCATGCGATTCAAGCTGCTCTTTCAAGTTTTAAAATTGAAAGGACTTTATATCTTTGAGGAAAATCATCCTCAAAATTGAAATCTCTCAAAATTTTGGAGAAAAAATTACGCAAACTGTGGTCCACCGAGCTCTTCAGTATTCATTTTATGAATGGAAAAACCGTACTCATTTTCAATTTTAAGTTCGTCATTTATATTTAAATTACATCTGCTACGAAACATAAGGGGCCGTTCAAATATTACGTAATCACCCAAAGGGGGGAGGGGGACTATGAGTGATGCTTACGTAAGACATTAAAATCACTTTATTTCCGATAATCTCTTGTAACTTGCACAAATAATTTAATTTAAAAATTTAAATTTGAAAAAAAGTTAAATTTGGTAAAAGAAAATTATATATATATATATAAACATGATTTTTGTAAGCTTAAACTTGAAATTGTAAGGAAATTAAACTTACATATTTTTTTTTTCATTTTAAGTCGAGTTAGGGTATTTTATTTGAATTAAGTCCCGAAATTTTTAAAATTAAGATGATTACTGTTATACGTTCTGTAAAAAAAAAAAAAAAAAAAAAAAAAAAACGGGGGAGGGGGGGAGTTTGCTTACGTAATTATAAGAGGAGGGTTTGCGATTTGCTTATTTTTGCTGACAAGGGGGGAGGGAGGGTCAAAAGATACCAAAAAAATGCTTACGTAATATTTGAACGACCCCTAAATTAGAACATTAATTCCGAAGCAAATACACGAATATGTATCAATTTATATATTTGAATATGGGCTCAAATTTTTAGCCACTTTTTTCTTCTGTCACATTTCTCTGTTGTTTATAAGAAATTTTTCCCCACTGAAAAAATACAACAGAAATTAAATTTTAGAAAAATGAAAATGAATCCTGGCTGCCAATACAAAATGAATTAAAATTCAATCGCTAAAAATTAAACTATTCTTTTACTTCAAATTATTCGTTACCGAAGATGTTAATCAACATAAAAGATATAAAACCATAAAATCTAGTAAATATAACAAGAGATGGTTATAAAAATAGATGCTACTTACAGGATCGATTTGCCCCATCATAAATCTTGAAGTGGTAGGCGAGATGTTATTATGTGCCATAGTAGAGAATGAGTTGGTTTTATAACAATCATATCCAGAAGATTCCCCTTCCAAATCAATATAAAGCTGTAAAGGAAATAGTTGGATTCAGTTTAAAATTTACTTCTATTTATCCATTTATTTTTCATTTCTTAATTGTTTTAATTATAACTAGCCGCTCTCGCCGCACGCCGGGGGGGGGGGGGGTGCGCGGCCCGCACACAATTTTCTCAGCACTACCTCTGCCACCTTGCTCCTTCGAGGCTCTCAGCCACTACTTTTTTACTTTCTCGTCTACGAAGTATACAAAGAGAAAGTATTGTAATCGTCAAAAAATTCGAACTCGAGATTTTGGCGAATCTCCACGTTTTAGACCTCCCCGAGTCTGAAAAACACAATTTTGGAATCATGCCTGTCTGTCTGTGAACATGATAACTCGAAAACTATTAGAGCTACGTGAATGAAATTTGGTATGTGGTTTTTAAACATAATTTGTAGGTTTCTATCAAATTTTGGACAAAATCCGTCAACGGGAAGTCTGTCTGTATGTCTGAAGTCATGCGAACGCTATTACTCAAAAACTTGAATAGCTAGATGGATAAAATTTGGTACACAGAGTTTTATCGTCATGAATGTAGGTCCGTATAAAATTCTGGACCAAATCCGTCAACGGGTTGACTGTCTGTCGGTCTGTATAAGGGCATCTCCAACGAGTCCGCTATCTCCACGCGTATGCGTATTGAACGCAATCTTCTGGGCACGATATTTATTGACTCCTGCTTGGCGCATTTTTTTCATTCGCTTCTCCATGCGCATGCGTACTTGGTAACAATCTGTGCACGCGGAAGGATTGTCCTTGAGCCAAGAAAGAGTAGAAATCGGTATTCATTTAATCGGAACGCATCTCTTCGAATTTGATTTTTTACCTAAATATTTTCTGATAGTCCTGGGTTACAATAGGTTCGAATTTTTTATCCACGCGGGGGGAGGGGAAACAGCGCCTTTTTCGAGAAGTATACGAGAAAGTTTAGGGGAGAACACTCCCGCTGGTTCAGTTTTAAATACTGCATGAAGATCAGTGGAACAGACCATAAAACCATAGTAGATTTCATATTCTTCAACAGATTCCTTTAAAATTGTAAAATATTTCAATACACCTCATCTAGTTGTAAAGTTTTGTATAATTTTTCCCAAATTTCGGCATAAAAGTCATCAGATCTATAAATACAGAATGAAATCGCCTAAATAAATAGTTTCCATCACCTACAGTAGGTATTTTACATTATTTTTGACACGCCATTGTGATGGAAATGTTGGGATCTATATATTTAAAATAATACGGTAAAACCATCGGACAGTTCGCCAGCCCCAACCACCAGACCGATTTCGACATTTTTCTTCATTTGAAACGTTATGACGTCTAGATATGTCACGAATGGTCGTCTGCCCCCCCCCCCCCCATCCATTTTCGAACGAAACCGAAAAAACAATACTCCTCTGTTCATTGTCTATGGGTAAACCATGTAGAAATTCCCCAGCCCTAACCACCTAACTGATTTCGACAACTTTTATTTTATATGAAATCTTATGACGTCTAGACATGTAATCAAGGGTTCCAACCCCCATTTTCGAACGAAATTGAAAAAAACTTTTACTTACTATGCATTCTCTATGGGGAAAACCCTTTGGACAGTTCGCCAGCAACAACCACGCGACGGATTTCGACTATTGTTATTTCATACTAGCTGTTATGCCCGGCGTTGCTCGGGATTAAAACACTTTTAAATCTAATATTTTTGAAGAAAAAACTACTTATCTGTAGAAAATTATAATACAAAAATTCCTTTATCGTCTGAAACGATTTTACTTCAAATTTCTTTCATAAATAGTGAAGTATAAGAAGGATTTTGACGAATGTTTTGGATCAATTAATTAAATAGCTAAATTTTAATTAATAAAAAGCGCCAAAATAAACCAGATTATTGTTGTCCCCAATATAAATTATATATCATCTGCTTTTACACTTTTCTTCAGTATTCTTCCAGAATTTTGCTTACATGTTCCAGCAAGAGCTCTTCAAACGTAGTCTTGTTCTTTAACAATAAAAAATACATTGCTACAAATTGTGAATCTTATACACAATTGATATTTTTTAATTATTAAAATGAGAACAACAATTTTAAACGCAAACGAAATTTGTGTCACTGAAAAGCTATTTTTTAAACTTTAAGATAGTATAAAAATAGTTATTGTAACAGAACACTTTCGAAATATATCACAAAAAGAACGCGACACCTTCCTTAATTTTTAATTAAAAAAATTTAATTAACTTTTAGGCCTTTTAAAGTTGACAGTGATCTTTCACTTCTTTCAAAAATATTTACAGAAATAAAAAGAAATCTCTTCAAAGTCTCACCGTTGCCTAGGAACGAAGTATCATTAAATTTGCTTTATTTAAGAATCGTCTGCTGTAATAATTTATTTATTAATTTTTTAAAATTTAATAAAAGTTGAAGGAAACATTTCACAGACATAAAATTGATATCATTGAAAAGGTAAAAATTTGAACTTTTAAGATGGTATAAAATATTTTTGGGGGGAAATTTGCTCAGAAGTTAATGCGGAAAAACGGTTTCGGTTAATTTCTAATTAACTGACTGTTTAATGAACTTTCGGCAATAATAGGCTCGACAATAATCTTCCTCTTGTCTTAAATAATAATTGTGCAAAGTTTGGTTGAAATTACGGCAGTATTTTAGGAAGATATGTGGAACATACACACCCACAATGACTTTTATTTATATTAATATGAAAGCTTATGACGTCTAGATATGTCATTAAAGGTCATCTTCCCCCCACCAACACCCATTTTCGAACGAAATCGAAACAATATATAGAGAATGTATGGTAGAGAAGTGTTTTTTCTATTTAGTTCAAAATGGGGGTGGTGGGGGCAGGCGACCCATGATGACAGACGTCATAACATTTCAATTAAAAAAAAAAAATGTCAAAATCGGTCGGGTGGTTGAGGCTAGCGGACTCGATGAATTATTTTTTTACCACATTATTTCTAATATATAGATATTATAACATGTGTCTATAATATTTTTAAGAATATTTTGCCATTCAAATTCCTTATATTAGATATCTTGGAAAACACAACACTGTTTCCGACACATTTATTTTTTCAATGAAAATTAAAAATTTATAATTTTCATATTATTGAATTCATTTAAATGTGAAGAAACTATATATATGCAAATTACCCATCTTAGAAGACTCGTTTTCTACAGATTTTAAAACAATTCATAGTAGTGGCCAATAAAAACGGATCATTTGCATTTTTTTAAGAATATGGATCGTATAAACAAATAGGACAAATCACAGTGCTGAAAAGAAGGTTATTTTTTTAATTTTGAAATAGGAACGCATTATTACATATTTTTTGAAACCGAGTCACCCTTTAAATGATTGCATCAACCTCATGTACAAAATATGGCAAAATCTAGGGTGGGGCTTCTTCATTGGCTTCTATTGTACAATGTACTGTACATCCTGGTTGATTGAAATTTTGCTATAAAATGAATATGATTTTTTTTATCTAAAAAGAATTGAATCCTTCAAATACATAAAAAAGTAAATTACATAATCTAATACTGTCTATCCGCCACGAGAACTGTCGCCGCCAAATTGTCTAGTTTACGGCGGTCGCTATAGCAACTGGTTATGCTAGGGAAGATCCATTTCGAATGGGAGGAATCCAATGGAAGTCCGAGTTGTTTTTCATTCTTGGCGGCAGTGTGCGGCGGAACGCATTTGAATGAACTTCTACCTACTAGAAATGGATTCTTCCAACAATAACATGTTTCTATAGCGCAGGTTGCCATATTAGCTTTTTTGAGGCCAAATTATGGAAATTTGGCCTTTTTTCAAAGACCCTGGGCTTAGGAATTTTCATTTGGCCTTAAATTCATTTTTGGCTTTATTTTCGTTAACGACTTTTAGAACAATTTTTAATTACTTACTTTATTGTTTTTTAATAAACTTTTGATAGTAGACATTTCAAGTCATATATAATGAGCTGTCGAACGAAATAGCTCCTGAATAGAACAAGGATGTTTAAAAATTATTTCACTTAAATTTTAGTTTAATAATAGAACATTGAACATATGCCTATCAAGTGGGATTCGTTTTCATGAAGGATAGCTGTTTTTCTAACAGTAAATGACGTTTTCAATCAATTTGTCAAATTTGGCCTTATTTTTAAGAAGGTTTGGCCTTATTTTGATCTGGCGACCCTGCTATAGCAACCGCCGTAAACTAGGACAGACAGTAAATACAACATTTCAATAAAACTCGACGTTACGTACCGAATCGATAGGAGAAGATGAATTATCCCTATTGTCTATTATAGGGAATACGTTTTTCTGATACCAGTCACGTTTACGTGGTGTAGACGGTTTTTCGTCTTCCATGCTCTTGCATGAGCTTTACAAACTTGGCTGGTGTTTTTTAGACTAAAATCATATAATTGAATGTTAGTTTCTCAATAAGTATACTCATTAACATTTTATACAGATCTTTTCAATAAACATAGGGATTTTCTTTTCTCAAAAGGTATAGACTGAGAATAAAATATATTATTTAAAGCAATGAATTGAAACTACTATTTGATTTTACACGGAAAGGGTATGCAATGACACATATAGGCACATTTAGGAGTTCTGTTAAGATCACATTAAATGTAAACATGCCTTCCATTTCCCCTGTTGCAGTTAAAATAACCTACTTCCAGCATTAATGCAGTGTTTCCAGAATCTGTTACTAAACAAGCTCTACATAAAGCTTAGTAATTCAAGTATCTCTCCCTGTCCCTTCCTAAATCATTTCTAAACAGATGTCATAATATTTATTTCCATGGTTCATTTCATATATTATATCTTGATAGGACAATCCCATTTGGTTTCCTCTTTACTAGTTTATCTTGTGTGGTAATCATAATTGAGGAATTTAAATGCAGTATTTTCAAAAGAAATCAAAACGCTTTTGAATTAGTTGAGCAAAATATATATCTTTAAACATCAAAATCATCACGTATCAAACCAAAACCAAATCTTTTCTTAATATAAATACATTTAGTTAAATAACGGACAAAAGAAACTGTGAATTGCTTTTGGAACTTAACAAATGAATTTCTATAAAACTCAATATTTAAAATCATAAGCTCCTATTAGTTGTATTAAAACTTCAAAAAGTCCTAATTTTTTTATCACACAACTTTGAATTTTTATTTCCCACTTTTTTGTACTAAATTAGCATTTTCCTTATTTTGATGAAAGTTTTTTATGGTGCAACCCTTAGCGAGCATATGTGCGTTTCAACCCCAAATATCTCAAGATGAGCATGCATCCTTACTTTATTGCTGTAGTCTTGAGCCCTTGTATTCGTTCAAGCTTTTGAACAAAATGTTTTCTCAGATGGCGTTCTCATGTTTCTTTCAAGGATGGTTTCATTGGAGTGTATTTCTCTCTCTGAAATCAGATTTAAATCTCAGGCCGCCCGTCTCAGATATTCTTAAATTATTTGTTTTTTGAGGTATAAACAAAGCATGTTGACAGTGTAAAATGAGAGAAGCATGTGCTAAAAAACTCCTTTGGAGATTGGGTTTACAAGTTCTCTCTCTTGCTTGGGGTTTACTAGAATTTTATGTGGGAATGTTGTCAGGGTTTTGCCTCTAACATTTTTGCAGTTACTAAAGAACGCGACAATTGCAAAAAAACAGAAACTCAATTTAGTTTTAAAAGCAGTGAAGAGTAAGCAATATAAAATTTAATTTTGAAACCATCCATGAGATACTAATTTATTTGGGGAGCAATTTTGCTAGATCTAAATGTGTTGAGTGAATTATTTGATACGTAATGTTTATTCACCTTTTAATGACTGGGGAGATAAATTTCGGATAATCTGAACATTTTTAACTTTCTGAAGGTTTCCCCATGTTTGGGAAAATAACGACAAATCAGTGGGTTAATCATTATTATAAAGATTATTCAATTCGTCTTTAGAATAATTGTAAACAGTGGCAAGAAATCAAACTCGGATATCTTTGCCTCAACATGTTTGCCATGTGCGCAGTTCTTCCGTGATCCTGCACATTTATTCTCTCAAGTATTTACAGATTCAGAAAATCTCGTAATGGTTTCATATTGAGGTTTGCAAATATACCACTTTAAGTAACCCGCTGTTTGAATGGACTTTGGTAATATTAAATCAATTTGGGTTTTCTTTTTTCCAGATTAGGTAAAACCATTTGAATTTTCCAGAAAATATATACCTAACCATTTGCCGAATTTTGAGATAGCTATTTCAGAATCTAAATGTATAATTATTCCTTTTCCATATTTGCTTATACATCAAAATAAACTTATGCATGTTTATAGATAAATGATCACAATAAAAATAATTTATTTCTGTTTATCAAAAATATACCGAAAAAACATAACATATGGCGTTTTGCTCAATTAAGCTCCAGGTAGAGCATTAGGATTTTAAGCAGGTGTCTTTGGCAAGACTACGTTCCTCCGACGATGTATCGGAAGGAGATTTGAGTTCATACGCGCCAAAACGGTAAAACGTTTAGAGATCCTGTCGGTAACTACATAGTTAAAACACCTTTAATATGGCAGAGATAAAGGAAACAACAAAGTTACAAAAAAATTAAATCAGGAGTACGTTTAGCATTCTGATCTGGTTATTAATACTCATAAGTGGTTAACGATCCTATCTCATTATCACGTTATATTTGATGAAATCTGGTGCTCACGTCGGCTTTGCCTGAAAAGATTTAAGCTTGTGATTCTGTATCTGTCTACAGTTAGCATACAGGTGCTTGGATTAATTTTTCTTTTCTAAATCTTTCAGCATTTTAATTTGACACGCAGTTCCTCCATTGGGATCTCAGGAAGGAAAGTATTCAAGGCGCAAACGCTACAAAAAACATTGGCATGAGGATCTCTATGACTAACTATATGTTGAAGTAAAACCAGATGATCTATTTGATAAGCGGAAATTTTAAAGAGACCAAAAAAATTTGAAAAATCGACGAAAAGTCAATGATGAGCATATAAGCGATACCTTAACTATAACGCACGTCTTGAAAAAGACAGCTACCTATATTTTTATTTTTTTTCTTTCTAAACAACCTAGTGTATCGTCAATACTTAAAAAAATGAATCGACTTTTTCTTCTCTGAGCACATTAGGTTTGATCCGTGAAACAAGCTTGAGATATATTAGATAAACTGACCATGAAGGCAAACAAGCTGATTTTAAATTTACAATCTACTACTTACTCAGGTCAGCATGGATTAATCTTTTTGATTTGAGTCATATTCTTGAGTAATTCTTGTTCGAGTCATGAATCTTTAACTAAAGATAACTCCTTTCTGCATCGAACGTATATTTGACAATTATACATAAACGTTTATCGTTAGTTATAGAACAGGGTCGTATAATTTGCATTCCCAAACGAAAATCAAACGATTACATTTAATACAGAAATTGTAAGATAAAAAAATCAGTAATAACATCTATTATAAATGTTGATAGATGCAATGTGCTTCCCTTGAAGGGTCTCAGGAAGGAATTGATTCCACACCAAACACAAATCACATGGGAGTGGAATCCTCATATCTCGATTGACCATAGTCATTAAAGAACTACTATGTCTATTTTTGAGAATAAAGGGTAGAAAGCAGAAGTTACCAAAAGAAATTACAAATCGGTTTTCTTAGTCCGATGAGTATAAGTTGAAAAATACGCATGAAGAGCGGTTACTATATCTCTTATGTAACTAAGAGCTTCATTAAAACACATAACAATTCCTGATTTTAAGATAAAGGGAACACAAGTACAAAAAACAATTTTAATAGGAAAACAGTATGCTGGCGCAAGTAGTCTATCCCAAGGCTGTTTGAAAAAAAAAGAAACTAACCCAATATTTTTTTTAATATTCAAACTAAGAAAAAGGTTATTCCAACAAGAAGTTTAAATATGACTCATGAATAAGATATTTTAAATGATACTATCAAATACTTTATAAGTATTTTTTTATTGTGCATTGCATACTATGAAAGCACAAGATAAAAAAACGTAGTAATAGAATTAAGTACAAAACAAATATTCTATATACAAAAAAGTGATATAGATATTATTTACGATTATATTTAAACAGAAAATAAATATTAATTTTAAGCCATGATTATATTTTAATTTTCGATAAATAAAATAGATAAGCATTTGTTGCATTAACAAAAGTAACGATATTTGTATAATTGAAAGACATACTAAATTAATTCTAGTTCACTGAGTTCAACGTAGAAATAAAATCATACATAGAATGTTATTATTTTCTGAATTGAATACTAGTCCCTATCTACCAAAAGAATCCATGGCTTTTATTTCAATCAAAAACTAGATTGCTGATCACTTAACAGGTACTTTTATCAGGTCTGTTTGGTAACAATTGTCAGTTAGGATGTGATTTTGCATATTCTTTCATGAAAGAAATGACATTGCTTGGACCTCACTTGCTTCTACTGGTTGTTATGAATCCAGTGAATCTAAAACTGAGCTAGTAATATAAATTCCATATTTCGTAGTATAATTCAGATATCTGTCTGCACAATGTATATCTGCATTTTAAAACTTCAATATGAATTATTATGATTTACTGATTACTTATATATTTGATATCATTAACAAAATAATTTGTTCAAAACAACATTTGATATAAAATCTTCTGGATAAACTCCAATGATGTGGAAAAATAAGAACGGTGAACACACACAATTCCACATCTATCTTTTTCTCTGTTTAACGAGAAATTAAAATTGGAAAAATAAATCAATGGGTTTAACGAGATATTACAAAATAATACATGCAATTTGAATTATAAGATGAAACACACTATAGGAAATAATAAACGCTGATACACCAAATTCGACAATACAAAAATCCATAACACAAATTTACAGGAAATACCTCCCTGATACTTATAGAGTATTTTTTAAAATATGTTTAAATAAATAGAAAAAGGCTACTTTCTAAAAGTGTTTAAGGGTTTCTAACAAATCATCTACATGTACATTCTTGGTTCAAGTAAAATATGGATCAATATATCTTTTTCTCATCTTATAATTTCGTTCTACTATTCTTGGGAGAATACATAACCATTATTAAAGTAGTTGTCTTATAACGATGAAATATTAATGCTTTTCTACAACACATCGATAGCCTCAGATACTCTCTTCTGGCAATTTAGAAAAGTCCTAAAATTATAGAATCATCCCGTTTTAATCCATTTTACACGACTGAATCAATATGATTCAATGCCACCACCATTATATTGGACTCTGACTTATGTTTGCTCACTCTTTGAGTAAAAGTGATCCACTATTTGAAGAAGGTTTATTTACCTTGGATTATGATAAGGCGATTTAAATAACAATATGAGTAAAAAATATATCGTCTCAGAGAATATCGTCTTTAAATTGTAAAATTGTCATTCGATTCGAAACAAAGCAAGAAAAGATGTTCATTTTTAAAAAATCGTTTGCAAATATTCAACTAGGATCATGATAAATTTATTTTTAACTATATCTTATTTTAAGATTAGAAAAATCTTTCATCCGATATTTTGTTTACTATAATATTACCTTGTAAGTAAACTCAAACGCAGTAAAATGTTGATTATTGAATCCATATCTTGATTAATTTTTTTTATATCTTTGAATTTTGAGTTGTGTAGATTTGATACATACAAATTAACTGTAATTATATTAATACTACTTTTTTTTAAAACTAATTACTTTACTCAAATCAAATTAATTCAAAAAGCAAATGAATTAAAAAAAGATTAAGGAGACGTTTTAAATTTCTTTTTTTTCACTATGGCAGAGATATATATAGATTTAAAACATTACTACTTATAAAAGGAGCTCTGCGTTAATCACTGCAATAAATAAAGATGTATTATCATCTCATATAATATAAGTGATTTACCATGGTATTCCACGACCAAATGGATCAAGTCTCAGTGATCAGAGACCTTTAATTCATAGAATAAGTCCTGGATGGACCATTCTGTGTCGTCAAGGCTTCATTATTCACAAAAGCTATCGGTTTGGAATACACCAATTCTGAAATCCCAGTTTTGTTATCGTGACAAAAGTTAACTTTTAAAACCATTGACTGTGAACTTAATCACCATTATTTTAAAAAAAACGGTATTTTTTTGTGTACAAAAGAACTTCTTAATTCTATATATAAATGACAGATTTTAAAGAGCCGGGTTTGACGTTATTATGTTAATCTTAATGAACATAGGCTTTTTCTTACACTTCCCCAACGGTTAGTAGATTACTTACATGCTTTCTCAGAAACAACGAAGACATTT
>BGPR01004854.1:0-15395 GCA_013235015.1 Araneus ventricosus
TTCGCTATGTGGAGAGGAGCGTGAATTCCGCTCTCTACCGAGGTGGGAGATTCAAGCGGCCATGGTTACTAAGCACACAGTAAAAGAAGAACATTTTCTAGAAGTATAGCTTTTGATCCCGATGTCTATGAGTGTTTTTCTGAATCTGGATCAGGGTATAGAAATTGCATCTGTAAGATAACGGGAAATCTAAAAGAAAGTTAACTAATCTTTCAGTCGTGGGAGAAAGCAAAAAAAGAAAAGAAATACTAAATTATTTTCACTTTGGAAGAAATTGGTGATATTGTTGTACTTTCACATAGTAACTACTGCCGAATCGATTTGGGATTCACTCTTGCATTGAAATACAAAATTGAAAAAAATTACATCAGAAAAATTACTTAAATATACATTTTGATAAATTTCATTCTCTTTAATAAATTGAATCCTTTTTTAAAAAATTTGCAAATCTTCGATTAATGTCTCTTTTTTAAAATTCATTGTATAGTAAATAGTAAATTTGGACAC
Organism: Araneus ventricosus; assembly: GCA_013235015.1. Classification (NCBI taxonomy): domain Eukaryota; kingdom Metazoa; phylum Arthropoda; class Arachnida; order Araneae; family Araneidae; genus Araneus; species Araneus ventricosus. The sequence continues at coordinate 508 of BGPR01004854.1, forward strand.
GCTTAAAAAAGCATTTCGAATTCCAAAAGTAAAAAACCCTTCAGAATGGTGTACCCCACTGAACATCCGGTTTTGTTTGGAGCGTAGGGTGACCACTGTATATATATAAACACACATATATATCACCACAAGTAAATTAACATTCACCACAAAAGAAACGAATTCAAATTTAACGTCAATAAACTTATTTCTTGGAACTCTAACATCTCATATAAAATCTACAAAAACACAATTATCACTCAACTTATAAGAATCAACAAAATTTTCAATAACACTAATTTTGCCAAAAAGCAAATCATGCACTGAAGAAACAGCCTCAACTTTAATAAAATTCCTCCTTCAGTTTACGAACCTCTGATTAATGGATTTAAGATGTAAGTAAAGGATTGATTATCAGAGAGATGTCGACCGCGAAGTATAATCTTCGCGGTAGGGTCACTCAAGTCGATAATGTCTGATATTTTACCTCGAAAGCGCATCTTTTAGACATTTTTCACTGGTTTTTCATATTTTACTGATTTCTTCCACTATTTCTCTACGCTTTCTATCGTTATCGCTCTTCCATTTAATCTTCATCGTTACCAACATATTACACTCACATGGCAACAGCCAAAGTTAAGCGCGAAAACTGTTACTCGATACTCTCTTCACACCCCTACAACGCCAGTCTGTACCGTAACCCTCCGCAAACACTGCCACGTCAACATTCGTCCTTCTGGTACGTAAAATTTTTATTCTTACTTTTCTCTAATGTTATCACATCGTACTTTTGTTTTAATTATTCAAAACTCCTCTCTCTGTTTTTGGTTTGGCATTGGGGACGAAAATCAGTGTTTTAGGCCTTACGGCGTAACTGATTGCAAGAAAATGTCCAACTTTTTATATTTAGCAATTCACAATAACTTCATCCCCTGAAGAAACGTTATTGTGCTTTTATTGCGTTTTTCATTTCACGTTTTCTACCCTTTCATTTTTTTTGGACACTGGTTATGTTCATTCACTTGCATATGTAGTAATTATGTATGTACGTATCATGTTCATACTGTATCATGTTCATTCAATTTATCCATACAATGTTAGTTCATACAAATATACCATAGTACCTATACATACAATTTTTGAAAAAGTGTTTTACGTTATTTTTTAAAAACCTCGCTAATCCGGAAATCCCGCTAATCCGGACGTCCATGTGCCTGAATTTGTCCGGATTACCGGGGTCCTACTGTATATATATATTTCTTTTACTGTTATACTGCAATTTTGAAATAGAATTTAGAATAAATTTTATTTAATTTTCAGAGTCTCTTTCCCTCTTAAAACTTTATGTTAACACATTATAGCTCTTATATATATTAACTTGAATTCTATCAGAATGTTAACTTTAAATGGTGTTATAGGTTAAATATTTGAAAGTAAAATCAAACCTGAACATATATACCATTCATTCTTTCTCAAAACCAAAAGAATAGGGAGTTCGCGAAGTCCTAGCTAAAGACTATTTCAGGATCAAGGAAAAGTCAATACTCTATGGACGATTTAATGACAAAAAATTAAGACCCCTAACGCAGTTACAATATCTCTTTTCCAGCCCTTTTAAAGAAACAGTAAAAACTGACCTTCTGTCAATGGCTTAAAAATTAGAAAAAGGACAAATAACTTGCGGCTATAATCGCTAATGAAGTAACGTTCACCATCAAAAGTAGGAGCACTTAATGATAGGTAATAAAACTTCTGCAGTTTAGGAGGTTTTCCTAATATTCTACTCTCTTTTTTTCAAGAAATGAGTGCCATAATTACTTTATTATCGCTGCTTTTGGGGATATATAAATTTCAGGTAAATGTTCATAATTACATCACTTCAATTTGAATTCAAATAAAGTGTTGTTTTTTAATTATTCGCGTAAAGAAACGAACAGACAAAAAGAATTCATAATATTAAGGACAAAAGATTAGAGATATTTTATAGAAAAAAATCACAGCTATTTTGAGTATTTAACTCAAAATAGTAAGAAAAATGGGTTTTGGATTACTTTAGGCTGAATGTTGCTGTATTGTAAATTTTGTTGACTGTTTATAACGAATCATAAAATATCGTTGGAAATTTTGATAGTATTTCCTTCTTCTAATATGCAAAAAAAATCTTTGGTGAATTTACAGTAGATGTGTAATATAATGCAAACTCTATGTGGTTTTTCTTAAAAATATTTTGAGATATACCTGTTTTTGCTCTATTTCACTTTAGAACAAATTGTAAGGCTGAATTTTCCTCAACTTCATTGGAGCAATGTAAGTAACAGATCTACAACGAATTGCAGTTGATTTGATACATTTGATAAATTTACAATTGATATATCGGATAACTCAGGATGTATGTCTAATAACTTCATAAAAATATTTTGATGAAGAGCTGATTTTTCTCTATTTCAATCATTAAAAATAATTCTACTGCTGAATTTTTCTAAAATTCATTAGAACATTCTAAGTAGTCTAGTCTGCAACGGATTGCATTAGGTTCGATATTTATCGAGAATTTCGAACATTTAAAAATTAGGCTTGAACTCACATTTTACAGTGAAAATTTGATCACAAGTGTATTTAGGAGACCGACCAGAAAGTGATGAAGAGAAATAAAATTTCGACTCATCACGCTTCAAAGAAAGCTGATAACGAGATGAAACTTTCATCATTGGTTATGTTTGATGTAGATAATATTTACATGCATTTTCTTAAACATAGCACAAATATTGGGGAAAATGTAAAGGTTTCTTAAAGAAAATCCGAAATTTCTCCTCTTGTTTTTTTCTTAGAACTTGCAGAGTTGTAAACCAAATTGCATGAAACTTACAAAATACGTGACATTATGTTAGAGAAGTATTGTATTAAAATTTGATGTAAATACTTTGAATGTTAAAGGAAATATGAGTATTTTTAGTAAATGATTTTTTTACTGCGCATGTGCGAAATGTAACGTAATTTTACTTTCATGACATAAGAGCGAGATAATATTGGGCAACATATATGAAAATTCCAATTCAATACCATTAGTATTCAGAAAGATATAGCATTGCAACTTGGTGAATTTCGGTACACCCTAAGAAAAACTTAATGATGACGGTTCTTGCACAAACTGATATTTTTAAGCGTGAATCTTCGAACAGCATCATTGAATTTTACGAAAGTTGAATATCCTGAATACTCATGTGCACTTATAAGTTAAATACATTATTTAAATTACAGTTCGACGATTACTATTCGAAGATTCAAGTTTAAAAAATATCAGTTTGTGAAAGAACCTTCATCATTTAGCTTCTCTTAGAGTGTACCGAAATTCACGCCGATATCTTTCTGAATACTAATGGTATTGAACTGGAATTTTCATATATGTTGCCCTATATGTCTGGCTCTTATGTCTTGAAAGTAAAATTACGTTACATTTCGAACATGCGCAGTAAAAAGTCATTTACTAAAAATACTCATATTTCCTTTAATATTCAATGTATTTACTTCAAATTTTAATACAATACTTCTTTAACATATTGTGACGTATTTTGTAAGTTTAATACAATTTGGTTTACAACTTTGCAAGTTCTAAGAAAACACTATGCGGGAAAATTTGAGATTTTTTAAAGAAATCTTTACATCTTCCCCAATATTGTGCTATGTTTAAGAAAATGCTTGTAAATATTATCTACATCAAACATAACCAATGATGTAAGTTTCATCTCGTTATCAGCTTTCTTTGAAGCTTGATGAGTCGAATTTATTTTTGTTTTCATCACTTTCTGGTAGAGCCCCTAAATACTCTAGTGATCGCGCGCGAATCTTCACTGTAGAACGTGAGTTCAAGTCTAATCTTTACATGTTCGAAATTCTAAGAAAATCCATTCAGATTTTCAGGAGATATTCGAAAAATATGCAAATTTTAAAGTTCCCACATTATGTTGGCAACCCATTGTACATTTTGGTAAAGCTTTCATTATTGGATCCAAAATCCAGAAATTGGTTACTTGTCCTTAATTCTATACCAGCGTCCAATTTAAAATGAACATTAAATATTTAATACAGCGTTGCTGACCATTAATATTTATATTATTTTATTACAAATTACTTTCTTTTTTTACAAGTAGTTGAAACTTGTTCCCGAAAGATTTAGACACATGATAAAGATAATTACTTGATTCGCGGATGAAACACGAAATTTGTTATTTAAATTAGAACATGATCAAATAGATTTTCAAACTTTTAAAGAAATGAAATAAATATTAGAATTGAGCAGCAGATTTAAAATATTACTTTAAATATCAATAATTCTGCATTAATTTGAAATTGAGACATTTTTTTTTATCCTTACTGAATTATTAATCTGTGGAAAAGTTTACGTTCTTCAGTTACTCACAATAATTGTTTTTCTTAGGAAATAATATGAATAATAAATATACTTTTTGTGTTGTGCGATTTACCTAAAATATTACGAGTTAAATTGTTAAATGCCTAAAGGCTGTCAGCCAAAGGAGATATACACATAAAAATTTCGAGACAACGCCCATATACGTGACTTTCATAGCATATCATCGTATGCATACATTTTAATACTTTATTTGGATTGTTTCTTGTTTGAAATACATTCTTGTAAATGAAAAACACATTTTTATACAATTTTCTTAATTGGAAAAAAATTATCTGTCGAAACCTGTTCAGGTGAAACAGAAAAGATTATGAGTTTGGAATAATCATGACCTTTTGTGGAATTGCTTCTATTTAATTCATAATCAAAGTTTGTCTGGTTTATTCATGGTTGGTACGTGTAAGCGAAAAAATTGTTCGAAGATAACAACCTTGTTATCGCTAGCCGAATTACTCTGAAATATGTTTTAAATGCTCTAGAGAAATGTTATTGCAAGTTTATGAAGCAGAAATGTATTTCAATTACAGAAAAATATTTTAGAACTAAACTCGAGCAGTTGCAAATGTAACCAGCAGAGAAGGGAAGACTTAAGACAACTATTAAACGGCGTAATGGTTTCGTGTAAAATCGCACGATTTAACGGCTGAAATAGTGTTTACTTCTTACTTGGTACCAAGGGATTTGAAATACTAATTCTCTTTCTCTATAGTGACATTTTCTAGACAGAAGATAGAACAGAACTAATTTTAATAAAATGTGTTTGTCTTGTAATTAATTTTAAGATGTTTAAGAATAATTTGTGCTCTTAACACATAGTTAATCCGAAATGTAGTTCTGAAAGACCAAATGATCGAAAATATTTTATCTCTTAGATTTTGAATTGTTACGAATGGTATCTCTTAGATTTGATTTTTACTAATATTTAGAATTTTAAAACAGTTAGATTATCAAAACTGTAATTATGTGAAAGAATGTAAAATTTCAAATTTATTGTCACTGAGAGTTTGTTGTAAGTAGGTTTTATAACGTTTATGCTGTATCACTGAGTAATAAATCCGATTATTATTTTGGAAAACATATGGAAGGCATGACGTCACTTGCTGATCAACACGGATTAAAATATTTTTTTCTGAATTTCCATTTAGTAAAATTACGAGGATGGATCCCAAAAAAAGTTTACAAGGGTATAAAAAATATTTATTAAAATTAAACAGAAAATACAAGAGGGAATTAAGAGCCATACCTGCCGATCACTTTTCCACATAATCACCAAATCTATTTAGGAATTTATCTGAACGCAGGACCAACCTTACTTGGCAAATATTATATCTCCCTGCCCATTGAGCCATTACTCGGCAGAGATTTTCACACCACTGTTTGAAGCGAACCCTGTTCCTTATAAGCGTTCGGAACCCAGATTGGGTGTCAAATCTGGGCTGCATTGGGGGGGGGGATGTTGGCTTTAGACTTCCCACTTGAACCTTTGCTGCAATTCATGAGTTTTTCGAGCCGTATGGGCATTGTCAAGCAGAAGAATGACACCATCACTCAACATCCCGGGGTGTTTGCGTCGGATGGCTTCACAATGGCCCAATGACTATTTCCTTTTTCCGAAATTGTAGGAACACTTATCTGGAACAAGGTTCTCTTCTGACCGTGATGTGAAAACAGCTGCCGAGAACTGCATCAATGGGCAGGGACATGAAACAACGGCCCAAAGACTATTTCCTTTTTCCGAAATTGAAGGAACACTTATCTGGAACAAGGTTCTCTTCTGACAGTGATGTGAAAATAGCTGCCGAGAACTACATCAATGGGCAGGGACATGATTTTTTCCAAGTCGGGTTAAACAAGTTGGTCCTGCGTTCAGATAAATGCCTAAATAGATTTGATGATTAGTGGAAAAGTGATGGGAAAGTATGCCTCTTATTTCCTTTTTGTATTTTCTGTCTAATGTTAATAAATATTTTTTATCAATCTTGCAAACTTTCTTTGGACCCATCATCGTATAAAAACCGCTTATGAAGCGGTGTTTTCTAAGTACATTCATTTTTTAATTTCTTATAGTACTTGCATTAAGATGTTTTTCCGAAACTTCAATATCGTTCTAATTTTCTGTTTACCTATAATTTTGCATAGGATTCAGTTGCTATTGATTTCTGTATTTTAATTTGGTAACATAGCGATGTGCAACATTTTGAAACATTGTTTTATGAACAACAAAGCAGTTTAAGATCTTTTCTGAAATTGTGTTAATTTAATTCATAATTAAACTTTGATAACTTTATTCATTGTTGATGCGTGCAAGTGAAACATTTACTCCCCGATAATAATCCTGTTACCACCAGCCAAATAACTTTGAGATGTTATTTAAATGCCCCAGCGAAATTTTAATACAAGTTTATGAAAACGAATTTATATTACAGCAAATATCTAAGAACTGAATTCGAAGCGTAGCCAGCGAAGAGGGAAGATTTGTGATGACGATTAATTCCTCTTCGTAATGCTGGTTTCGTGTAAAATTATACCAGTTAACAGCTGCAATGGTGGCAACATTTTTCTTCTTGCTAATTGTTTGAAAGGATTTTGGACTGCAAGTTCACTATCTTCGTGGTGACATTTTCTTGTTAGAAGAGAACCCAGAATTAGTTTGAATGAGATGTGTTATAATTTTACATATTGAAATCGATTTTTGAGAATAATTAAATTACATTTATTTATGTTTATTTAATTAAAATAGTGTTGCACAATCAATGGTGAACACAAGTTTAATTCTGAGAATGAATACTATAGAAAATATGAAATCTTTAAATTAGTATGGGTCAGGATTACTTTAAGATGTCTTTATTAATTCATGTTATCTAACTTATTATTTATTTCAAATTCAATTACAGTAAATTGACATTACATTCTTTGACAGTAAATGAATTACAGGAAATTGAATTACAGTAAAAATATTCTACGAAAGCCATTCTATCAATTACTATTAACAATAAATTAAAATCAAATGTTTATAGGTCTAATAACCTAAATAGGAGAAGCGCGTCGTAAGAACATTGTTTTGTTAAAAATTAACTTTATTTTAATTTTCTGTATTGCCACATTTCTTTTTATCATTCTGCGCTGAAATATAAATATTCCCCTGACTCTTTCTTAACATAACTTTTTCTCATTCTTATGATAAATGGTGATTGATTAAAATTTTGGTTATTTGTTTTATTATGATGCTATATATTACAAGAATGATAGCTCAATTTATTTGTAATCTCTTTCGGATAAGGTATTTTTATTTATTTGATGAAAATTACTTTTGAGTATGGGATATACAACTATAGAATCTAATAAATCAGTTAATATCAAATAAAGTTTTGATATCATAGTAGAAAAGAAATATAAAAAAATGTATTTTCTGACAAATTCGAATAAAATCTTTTATAAGCAAACAAACAAACAGACATTCAAACAAAAATCCAAAAATATCGTTCTATAATTAAAGGAAATCAGTCACGCTTTCATGAATTCATTTTTTTCTGATAAACACAATAATATAAAAGCATTAAAATGTTACGGAATCATATCATTCTGCATAGTGGTATTTTTTTCAATTTCGAAGAGAGAGCCTGCTCATCAGAAAGTGTTTTAACGAATAATGTTGCTCTCCGGGGAGCAGTATTCATTAATACTTTCACAAAATTACATAAAATAAAGAAAATAATGAAAATGAATAAGAAATGAAATATTTTTTTCATGCTAGAAACAAATGCAGAATTCATCATAATAGAATCCGAAACAAAAAAGGAACAGGACACAAAACTCCAAATACACAAAAACTTTAACAAAACCAGATAGAAAAAACAAAGAAATTGAAAGGATTTAGTATCAACTCCCTCCAATCTGACAAATCCCTGGTCTCAAAATTGGATCAATAACACTTCTTGAAATTTTGATACACCTTTGGATCCTAAGAAATGATCCTTTATTATTAACAGCATTTTTATAAACGAATTATTTTTTTTAATCCTTTGCAAGATTTAACTAAATGATTTTTGAAGTAAAAGAATAATCAAAGACATAGTGATAGGCACCACCTAATTGCTTTCAATACATCGTGGGCTATGATCTAACTTAAAACGATGGAGATAAGAAACAAAAATGCCATGGCCTGTTACAAAATATATTACGAATTTTTGAATGCCAGTGTCTCAAAATCCGTTGGTCAGAAACTCAAAAACTCTTCTACCTATTTCCGAATCAATCCAGAATTTACTCGAATTTAAAATTACGTCTTCTTTAATCCTTTTCTGCAAGTAAGAATATCGAACAGGAATTTTTAGCTCCTTACCCATCACCGTAATTGGTGATTTATTGTTTTGCTTAGCAATTCTGCAACATTCATATGCATAATGTTTCTTGCAGGCATTGAATCTTTCATCACTTGAATATCAAAATCTCCTTGAATTATTGTTTCTTCTGCTGTGTGTAAGTGTGGCGTTTTCCATTGGTAATTGGTAGCATGTGATAGCTTAGGAGAATCATTATAATATCACAACACATCAGTTCAGCAGTGTAAAGAGATTTTCCATTATAGGTGGAATATTTGAAAAATTAGATCATGAGATAATCCCAACAAGGAAATGTTTCGAAGGAAATAAAAGTTGCCCAGGAACTTAAATGATTAAAAATCTAAAAGTAAGCATTGATTTGTTTATGCCAGTGGTAGATTGCTGTGAAGCCGGGAGTTCTTGATATAAACTAGTTCAAAGCAGATGAGGAATTCAGGTTCAAAAATCGTCTTAAAAGAAGGCAGTTAACTGTTGTGAGCAATCTTGCATTTGGCAGTTAGTTGTGTGCTAACCACGCAGTAAGGATTATTTGAAGAAGCGTCAACCCCCTTAACGAAGACCCTAGATTTTGACCACTTTCACTTGATTCTTTTCAAATTAATCACTAAATTGGCTAGGCTACTATCCGAATGACACACCGAGGTCCACAGTGTCTGTCTGTCTACCTGTCTGCATGGTCGCTAAACACGTGGGGTGATTTGATGCCTTTCAGATGCTAGAAGCATGGAGAGCCTTCTTTCTAGTTGTCATGGAAGGGGAGGGGAAAAATAAAAAAGAAAGTGGAGTGGAGAGAGTCAGAATGGAGACCAGATCATTAGTGTCTTAGGGATCGAGATGCCATCCCACCTAAGGAAGTTGTGCCTCTTAGGGCTTCTCCTATCGTGGATTAAGCAAAGAAATGAAACTTAAAATATAGTTCGCACATTTTTATCTGCATTTAAATTTCTTTTGGGAAAATGAAATAATTAACTGTATTAATGTTATATATACGGGGAGTTGGGGTAGATTATTAAGCGGGAACATTAACATAGTTCTTAAATTTTGATGATTGGAATGGCTTAAGATGTCCATATTCCCTCATATATGCCACTGTAACTATTAGCACACGGTACATTTTTCGGCCCTGTTAAGTCAAAAGTTAGTTTACAAATGAATCAAACCGTTAATCTTGTAGTCGAAGTAAATTATGCTCTAAGTACGTGTTGTGTGATTTCTTTCACTAATTACGTTCTCCTGCCAGGGAATTTACTCCAAAGATAAGAAAAAACATTTATTTTTATGAACTATATTAAGTTTTGAGGTTTTTGAGCTTTGATTTTGCGTGACCACTTGTTTTAAGTAAAAAGCATCTTGGGGCAGATTGATACAGTTAACTCCGGGGCACATTAATACCCATCTTCTATGTGTATCAATGCGCTTTAACAGCAACTACATTGCAAAATCGTCTTCAGAAAAGGAAAAAAAGTAAAAATGAGCTATCTACGAGAAATACGCAATTAAGTATTTGTTTAAACTATGAAAACAGTTTGAATTTCATTACAAAAATAAAAAGAAATGATGTAAATTAAGTTTAAAATATTTTTTGCGAATTTATTGAAACGGGAGAGAAAACTTCTACGGGAATTTAATTAATATCACCAAGAAGATATTTTTTGCATTTTTAGATGGTGTGAAAATTATTTTTGGGCTAATTTTTTTCGTAAATTCTCAGGGAAGAACGTCAAAATTTCCCTTAATTTTTAATTCATTAAAGTTTCAAAAAACGGCTTCGAGGTACACATTCTTTCCCTCCAAAGTATTTTTACACACACGGACACACATTATCCTGTATTATTTGTTAAGATAAATTTTTTCTGACGCATTATTGTTTCAATTTTCCAGTCTCATTAAAAATGTTGAAATTTTATTAAAATAAAAGTTTGTTTCTTTGTTAACCTTTTAAGTCTTGATTTGGAATCTAAAGTTTATTGATAAAACAAATTTTGTTTTGATCCCAGACCTATTTCGATATTTCTGTGTGTATCAATGTACCCGTTTTATGGGGCAGATTGATACAAATCCATTTTTAGGAAAAAAGTGTAATAAATATTTTATTATTTCATTTATGATCAAAACTCGACTGGAATCCTATATTAGATTAACAAATTCATAAATATATTGTATTAGTTCTAATTATTTCCGTTGGTAAAATCATTTTTTAGCTTTCCGAAAAAAGTGTATCAATGTCCTCGTGTTCCCCCTATATATTAAAGTTTGAACTAAAAGTATTTTACGATTTATCAATGATATTCTAAAATTTCTGCAAAGTTCCAAATATTTCTTTATAAAATAAATGCTATTTAAGATTTATCCAAATTTAATAATTAAAACATTGGACGAATATTTAGGCATTAGTCATATAAAACACACGTTTTATAATTTTTAACTGGCTTTGATTAGAAAAATTACAAAATATTTTATTTTTTCGAAACTATGTGAATACTTAAAGATAAGTTTTTATATTTTTAAAATTCATATGGATTATGCGATTCTTAATAATATTTGCGCAGATAATTTTAGAAAAAGAACAGAAAAAAATAATGCACTGAACAGAAAGAATTTCGAATCCATGAGTTAAATTCCTGTATTTAAAAGGTTTAAAAATTAACTGACGGAAACGTTGTTGATTTTATATGATAGAAAAGAAAATTGGCATGGCGTCACTAATCCGTGATTTTTTTTTTTAAGATTCTAGATTTTTTTTCCTTTAGAAAGTGCAGTAAAATCCACACCACTCTACTTATCCACATTTCTTTTTAGTTTTTTCGTCTCTGATTAAAGAGTACAGAGTTTCCCATAAGACTATAAATCTCTTTCAATACTCCTAGAAGCGAAAATCACACTCATGTAGGTCTGAGTTGTCTTTTTTCTTATCGCACTGGTTCTCTAATCAGTTTTCGCTTATTTTTTTACCCACACGTTCTGTTTACTTTAGCTGCTTGGTTTCACGGTCGATCATTTCCCACCAGAATCGTCTAGATTGAAAAAAAATAAATATAAAAAATTGTGAGGGAAATATGCGACCGAGATAAATCAGGTTTTCACTTGAACCGTAATCCCTTCGGTCGAAGTCTAAGGAAAATAGAGTGGGTTCCATCATAGTGAGGAAGGGAAGCTTTCGTTCGGCTTAAGCATTAAAAACGGTGATCCGAATAGAGGGAAAAAGTGGAGAGAGTAATTTATATTGGGTTATTCATCTTTTCCCTTTTTTTCCCTCAGCCATCCAGGAGTGGAAATTCTGCAGACAGGGCGACGTTCAGAAGCAGTTATTAAGCTCCCTGGAGGTGGTAAACTTAGACCCTTTAGGGTCAGCTATCAATCAAATAGGCCATTTTCATTGTGCCAATGTCGTAGAAAGGGTGCCAACACATTGCCGTTAGAAAAAGGTAGTCTCACCACAGACTTGTTTTCTTTTCTGCAACAGGAAGCATGTGTAGGAAGGTTGATTCGGAATATAAATTTTAATAAATGGATTATAGACCGAAATAACGTTCATAAAATGATAGAAGATTTTAAATTGCCCAGCCAAGGCATAAGTCATTTTTTTACTGACGTTTTAATTTAGAAACGTAACTAAATTTTAATCCTGACTTTAGTATGTGTAATACTGTATTTTTAAATATTTTAAGTTTCAATATTTGATTGACTATAAATATTGTCGTTTAATAGAATAGCTAAAATTTTAAAATTTAAATTATAAAATCGATTCGTTAGTTTAATTAGGGTTGACATATCTGATATGTAAATTTAACAATAATGGGTTCTACTAGCATGTTTGTAATTTTTAATGCCCTCATTTTAAAGTGTACTGAGTTTTCGCATCAACTTCGACAGTCCCAAATTTTGAAAGTTTGTCCGTATTCTAAAAGCGTTCCGGATTTCTCTCGTATTTTAATTAAATATCCATATTTTTCCGCATTTTAAATATAAATATAATGAAAAAAGATCAGCTGGAATTACAAAGATATAAATACGAAATAAGGGAAGATTTAATTGTGAGAGAGTTAAAAAATACAAAAATAGTAACAAACAAGGAGGAGGAATAAGAATTTGGTGGATGACGTCATCAGAGGTCTTCATCCATGCAGATTCAAAACCAGAATAGGTTTTCTGTAGAGGAAAAATACTTTAAGGTCTAAAATTAAGTTGAATTTTCCCTAACGCCTGAACTGGCCTCCTTAACTGGAATTAATTAGAAAGGCTTAGTTAAAAGAGTTAACTTAAAAAAGAAGGAAGTTAAATATGAATTCTTCTTCTCAACTCCTATTTAACTTAGAGTATGTTCACCCTAATTTTGTAGAATAAAAAAAGTGGAAGTTCAGTTTCGGTTTGATCATATTTATTGATTTATTCTGTTATACTTGAATAAAATTAGATAGGATAAAAAAGGAGGAAGTTCAGTTTCGGTCTGATCACATTTATTGATTTATTCTGTTATACTTGAATAAAATTCGATAGGTTAAAAAAAGGGGAAGTTCAGTTTCGATCTGATCACAATTATTGATTTATTCTGTTATACTTGAATAAAATTAGATAGGATAAAAAAGGGGGAAGTTCAAATTCGGTCTGATCACATTTATTGATTTATTCTGTTATACTTGAATAAAATTCGATGTGCTTGCGCGAAGTTTAAAATTGGGGAGTGGGGGGGGGGGAGAAAGTCTTGTGAAGCATGGAATGGCTTCATAAAAATTTTTATTTTTCCAGAATGAATCATAATTGAACCTTTGCTTTTCGATATCAATGTCACCCGTAGCTTAGGAGGATTTCAATGAATGTTGAGTAACAAGATTAAGTTTTCCTCGAGACTCCAATCAGTTTTAATAATTCCAACATATTTTTTTATAATTCTAAAACTGATAAAAAATTTTCTTAATTAAAAAGCTTTTCAGAACAAAGACAAAATGGTTTGGACCAGTTTAGATAATAATATAGATAGTAATAGATAATATTTAGATAATATTAACTCTATAAAAATTCGAAAGCGTTTCATGTGATCAATAATGTTGGTGTTATAATTATTAATACAAAAATTAGGGTCTCTATTGTGCTTGGTTTTGTTTTTTTAAGTAGTTTAAAAGAACAAAATGATGTAAATTTAGCACCTGGCACTTATCTACGAGCGTTCTGTACTAAAAATTTAAATTTTTTTAGAACCATCATTAGCATTAAAGATAAAAAAATTAAGTTTTCCTCTTTAATATATACTTTTACACCTTAAAGTCAACTTCATTAAACGTAGTTATTTTTCAACTATACTTACAACCTCTATATCAAAATGCAATACAGCTGTCTTATTTTCTTAAGAATGCGAAAATATTTGAAATGCTAGCGTTTCTTTTACTGTGAGTTCATTAAAAGCTTTAGATAATCGATGAAATAATAATACGAAACGTGATTTTATTATATCTAATTTTTAACGTATGATCGTCATTCTTGTTCTTACTTAATATGCAGTGTAAATTATCATTTAATTTAATTTATGATTTGATTATTTCAATGTACTGGAAAGTTTAAATAATTTGATACAATTAATAAATATTTTATAGATTTTATCTTTCTTAATACGAAACTATTTTATATCAAAATATAGTTTTAATGTCCGTACGATTTTGCTTTGCTTTGAACGATATATTTGAATTTATTTCATTGAACTAATCCTCTTGTTTTTGAAATGCTTTATAGATTGTAGGTATTAATGCACAGATATTTTAATAAATAATCATTTTTGGTATAATAATATTATTTCGATCTTTATCCTGACATTTATATTTGCCTTTTCATTTATATGAATTCTTCTAGTGAAGAATAATTGTGCCATAGATAAAATTTGCTATTATTAGATATCCATTGTTATTTCAACTATCAATTTCGTTTCCATTATATCTTTTGCGAATGATACTGCAATCTATTATTCGTTCCTCCGAACACTACTCTTATGTCGACGTTATTTATGATCCCGCGTTCCATTTTCTGTATGATGTAAGTTCAGTAATCCATCTCTTAATATAGTGAGCATTTATCATTACACGATACTTAGCTAGATTAGTGATGTATCCTGTATACTTAAGAAATGCATTTACTTATTGGGATGTCAGAAT
>BGPR01004854.1:15405-46964 GCA_013235015.1 Araneus ventricosus
GTTAAATGGTACTTTTAAAGGCATTATAAATCTCAAAGATAGAATTTCTTTAAATGCGACATTAAGGAAATAAAAGATATAGCTTCGATTCTTTACATTTTCTTTTCAATAATGAAGGAAAAGACGAAATAAAATGACAACAAAAGCAGAATTTCTGAGATAAAATTTCAGAGTATTTAGAATTGTGAATGTAATGTTATCTGACAGAGGTACAAAACTACCAGGAGTTTCTACTGTTTTCTAAGCATTATATGAACATTCCTTTCACAAACATTTTTTCGCATTGGCAATTTTCAGTATTCTCTGACATTCTTGTTAACACATTTCTGAGAACTAGATCTGAAGAATTTCGCCTTTTGGAGAATCAAATCATCAAGCTCCTTGTTGAATTACCTAGTAAATAGAGATTGAATTCTCTTAGACGTAGTAGCAGAGAAATACGAAATCTGATTTCGCATCATTATATTTTCGTTCCAGTAATAAAGAGGAGCACAAAAAGAAATAAGTACACGAAATTCAGCATATATGAAATAAGGAAATGAATAAGGTATGAAATGTATGAGGAGAACCGTTTTCAATTCATTCACAGATGTCAAAGCCATCTTACAAAATTAACAGGCCGAGAAGAATTGGTGCTTCTTTCTCTATATTCAGAGAGAACTCATTTTACTTCCTTCCTGTTAAGAACCGTATGGAAAATTGCATTTCAGTGATGAAACATTTTTTAAAAGCTGTATCTAGATTTATGTTTCCTTTAACAAAAATGAAGCACCAAATTAATTTATTAAGTTTGTGTGTTAGGATTTTAAGGCGCAAGATCCAGATTTGATTACGAAGCGCCATACGCTCGGAACTATATAAAACTTTGCGTAAAATTGTAAAGATATTGACCTATTCTCAGTCTGTTTAAAAATTTGTTTTTTTCGGATAAAAAGATCTAAAATGTGCTGAGAACATTAGTAAATCGAAAGCTGTAACATGTAAAATATCAAGTATTAAGTTAGAAAAAATATATTAAGTTACTCTTATTTATTTAGTTTACTGCTTATAATTTTGTTACTTGTTTATTATTGATAGAAAACGAAGAAGAGATTATACATAGGGTCTGTAATGTATAAAGAGATGAACCAATATCTGTATTTTTGCTTAACTTTTGCACAAAGATTTTGGTGGGTCCATTCTCTCGTACAAGCGGTATTAATTCATGTTATGTGACTGTAACGTATCAAAAGCAGCAGCGCATGCTCTAATAAACATGTAACTAAATGTTGAATTTTATGACGTAATGAGCAAGTGTATATCATCAAACATTTTACTGCTGCTCTGACTATCTATCTTCTTATATTTTTCACAAACAATTTAAGTTGAGTTCAGAAACTTTACACTGTTCGAATTTTGGCTGTTATAATGCAAAAGAGTAAGATAACTGTTATACAAAAATATTTTTCAAGATTCCACTTAATACCCTTGAGTTATTAAGGAGTGTTGAAAGAAAGGAAAATGGCGCCATGGGAATAGCATTTATTTTTCGTCTCTAATTATATTCTCCCTAATTCATTTTTCATCTTATTAGTCAAATTATACTACTAAAATTATAAAATAAATGAAAAAATATTGCCTTCATGTAACCCTTCAAGACTGGCTCCAGGTTTATCTATACCATCTTGCCCACTCCCCGATATGCGACTGTGATTAAAACCATATATACTGATAATTCGAAGAAAGTTGTTAAGCCTACATCATGCTGTCTTTTAGGCATGGAAGTTTTGCCATACGCTGGTGTACATATTTAATAACTTACAAAAATAAACTGATAAATAATTTAAGTAAAATCAATTATATATAAATATTATTGACTTTTATCCAGAGTATTTAACTTTAATTAAAACTAATGAAGGTATTTCTTCTGCAGATTTTCTAGATCTTGAGATCAAAATAGTTAATAATAAATTAAATACGGAAATTTTTGATAAAAGAAACACTTTTATGTTTAATAGAAATAGGCTACCATTTTGGAATAGCAATATAAGTATTCAAATATTTCGAAACATCATCCTGAACTATATACATAGAAGCAATATTTTAATCACAGATAGTAAAAAACAGAGATCATATATCCATACATTTATTGAAAATGTCTTGATATATGGATTTCCTATTAATTTCATACTTGGTTATATTAACAAAAAATTATTAACACCTTTAAATTAATAGTATATTAGAATGGATTAATTTGAAATATTCATATCCTCTGAATTCAGTTACATTTTGGTACATCATAATATAAGTAGATGGCGCCACTATTATTAGAATTAGTTTGCAAATGATAATATGAAGAATTACATCATTATTTAAACGATATTATCAAAATAAAATAAGTTAATGTAACGTTTTTAAGAAAATATAAATGTATAGTTTAATTTATTAATGATGATTTAATATAGTATATATAACATATTTTAATTGTAATATTTTCACAATAAATGCGAAACTGTATTTCGTATTTAGTTTTTGGCATTTATTGCTATGACTTTGAATCAGTAAGCATTTAGTTAATTTTCTCGTTCTTTCCTTAGTATATTTTGGAGATTTACTCCTATATTTGTTGTCTTTTTCCAACAATTGGCTCTCACAGAAGGTTGGCGCCTATAAATTTCGAAATAATGTGACATAATCGATTCCTAAGGTCGATTGGCATTTGATTGTTGGAAATCCAGATATCGGTTGTCTTTTTCATAGTAATAGTTTTTAATCTTATTATTTTTCTGTATTTCATTGTGTGAATAATATTAGGTTATAATGTTTTTTATATTTAATTTTAAATGAAGGTTTAATAGGTATAAATGATGAAAATGGTATTTGAGTATTAATGGTATATATACACAGAGAGAGAGTATAAATCGTAAAATGAAAGAGTATGAAACGTAAAATGAACGTTCTCTACGTTTTCTATCGTTATCGCTCTTTCATTTAATCTTCATCCTTCCCAACATACTACACTTTCCTGGCAACAGCCAAAGTTAAGCGCGAAAACTATTACTCGATACCCTGTTCACACCTCTTCAACGACGGTCTTTACCGTGACCTTCTGCAAACAGTGCCACATCAACATCCGTCCCTTCTGGTACGTAAAATATTTATTCTTACTTTTCTCTCTCGTTATATATATATATATATATATATATTAAATTCTAAAAAAGGTAAATATAATTAAAATTATCCTAACCCTAAAAATTCTAACAAATAATTACAATGCAAATAGAAAAAATAATTAAAAAATTAAATAAAGTTTAAAAATAAATAAAAATTTAGAATCAATAAAAAATTAGAGTAGTTAATTTTCGAACTTAAGAATTTTATTATGCACGAAAATATAAAGCAAAAAATTTTTAAAAATAATGAGTCATCAAAAGACTTATTCTTATCGTAAGAATAGCGTTGCGCAATGAGCAACAGATTTAAATTTCGAATTGTTATGGGTTATTTTACTTTTATCATGCGAGCATGAATTGACTCCATAGGCCATTTATTCTTTTGTTCTAATTTATTATGTGCCTAAATGGTAGCGGAGAATGGGCGGGTTGTGAGTCTTCTAGGTGCTCAATCAAATCCTTCTCAAGAATATCACCTTCAGATGCACCGGAAGTACTCATTTAAGCATCAGTATCCTGTTCCCAAGATTGCAAACCTATGGTGGTATTCGACGAATAATCATTGATAGGTCTTGGTCAACAGGGGGAGGTGATTTAGTATCAAAGAGAGTACTGCGGTCTTATTACATGCTGGTTAGAAACAGAAGCATTATTCCGCGATGAAACAGAATTAGTAACTGAAAGTGGTCAAATTTTATGGAAGCATTTTTCTTGGAAGCACAGAATTTTGGTCAATTGTTTTCAATTTTTGAAACAGTTTTTAACCAAATAGGTCTTTAGAAGCAGAAGCTATTTCTGAAAACTTTTTACAAGTTTTATTGAAATTATTTCGTTTCAATAATCCCGCGAAGAAAGCACTTTCCTTGTGTTACACAATTTTCTTATTTTGTTTTAGATCAATTATTCAGACAAAAATAATTGTTTTTATGAAGGAAAATAAAATTATCTTAGTGTACATTTTTAAATAATATGACCGGCATCATTATAGAACGGAAAATATTAACGAGTCATTAAATTCTGCTTTTAATAGTTTTAAAATACAAAAAATAGCATTCGGCATTTATTTAATAAATATTGGCTTACTAAATTTCATATCTTGTTAAACACTTTTATTTAAGTGGACTAGTTTCATGTTCGTAAAGATAGAAATTTATCACTTCTTGACGTGCTAGAATTCTGTACTTTTGTACATGTCTATGTTCTCAATGGCAATACACTGTTTTAATAACATTATAACTTAATGATCAGTTCATAGATTAATTTAATTAAATTTTGATTTCACGTGAGTGGCACAACTTATTTGCAAATTTAAGAAAAATCATTAAATGATTTCACAATATTAATGATATGAATTATAAATGAAATACTAAAAATAAGGAATTAATGAAAATAAAAAAAAATTATTTTTAGTGCTCTTATAAAAGTGTATTTCCAAAAACTGTATAAAATTTATTTTACTGCAATTTATTCTTATGAATACTGAAATAAGAGCAGACAGGGGAAGATTTTAGAAGTCACCTTACACAGACAATAAATTAAAAAAGGCTTTATTTTCCTTCCTTCCTATTTTAAAGGTATTTCTTCTATAGTTGAAAGATTTTCGTATTGAGAGATTCAGACAATCTCTAATTACAACAATAATTTTTCAACGCTACAGCTTATCGCTTTCTTTAGTAAACAAAGGTATCGCTTTCATTATTGAGGCCTTAGCAACCAGATATTTTATTATTTCTTATGGAACAGGAAATAACGGACATGATATTCTTCCTAAACATTTCAAAAAGAATTACTTTAAACTTTCTCTTGCATAATAAATAAAATTATAAAATAAGATAATTACATTGAAACCGAAATGAATCTTTTAAGAAAAATATTTTCGAAGCGTTTGGAGATATGAATTTGATCTTTAATACCTAATAAACAAAGGATATTTTCTATTCTAAAGGCATTCATTCTTGACTTAAAAGCCTTTTTGTATTGAGAACTTCAAGCATTCTCTGATACCCATGCTAAAACATTTTTCTAGTGAGCCACAGCTAAATAATTTCTTCCCCTGAGCAAACCAAGACATCAAACTCCTTGTTGAGCCATCAACTAGTAACCTTGTTCAGCGGAGCAGAATTAACTAAGCAGTTAATTTTGTTAAAAACATTATTTTTTCCTTCCCTTCCAGCCTCAGGATAATTTATCGGCAAAGCGATTTCTTTCGCGACACCGGCTAAGCTATTTTTTGCCTTCCTTTCGAGTCCTTAAGTTAATTAATTAATGAAATTAATGCTCTCGCTTGCACGCAAGATTCATAGCACCACCTGCGGTAAACAGGAGATTTAACGCATACCTCTCCAGACCCTTTTTCTACCTTCAAGTAAGAATTAGGGAAGCCTGCAAATTGATTTACGCGGTCCAGATAACAGGGGGACAGATAAACTATGTTCTTCAGCTCTCTGTTTCGTAATTTGGTCAGAAGTTTACCGTGTTTACGTTGTGTTTAGCGAAAAATAATGACGGTTCCTTGATTAGTAAGAGAATTTTAGTATGATATGACTTCGCGAAAATCCAATTACTGACAAGAAAGATATGTCATGGATGTCTAAGAAATGATGCAAAATAAAATTTAGGCAGGGAGAGTCTAAATGCCGATAATTTTTTTATTGTTGTTATTTCTCAGATTTTGAACGTAAAGAGGAATTTAATGTTAATTCAGGTTTAAGGTTTAACCCTCAAGCATGGCGCTATTTTTAATCTCTCCATTGATATAACGTTATTGAAAAGGTTGAAACATTTTTTAAGGAATAGAATAGCTTTTAATATGCAACACTATCACAGTTAAGTTTAATCCTACATTATAATAGTACAATGCAATTCAGAATAATAATAGTATAATATAATTCAGCCGTATAATAGTATAAGATAATTCTCGAAAGAAGTATATTTAATGCTGAAGTAGTATAAGATAATTCTCGATAGAAGTATATTTAATGCTGAAGTAGTATCATATAATTCTCGACAGAAGCATATTTCATGCCGTAATATTTACCAATAATAAAGGAGAATATGTGTGTGTGTGTCTGTGTTGGTGTGTTGGCACACTACAGGCCAGACCGCTTAACCTAGAGCTATGAAATTTGGCTCAAACATACTTTGGAGGGTGGGAATGTGGACCACGGAGCCCTTTTTGAAATTTTATTTCAAATTTTAATTAATTAAAAATTAACGAAATGTTAGCTGTTTTTCCTTAATAACTTTCGAAAATATTACAGCACGAAAATCATTTTTACACCATCTGAAAGCACAAAAAAATAATATTGATTACTGAATTGGGCTTTTCAATGATATCAATTAAGTTGAAGTACATTGTTTCCTCGATTGTAAATGAATTTTTAAAAAAACGTGCATGAGATTTCATAATACATGTTTCTTGAGTAAATAAGTTACAATTGGTTTTGAGATTATGGTTTGCGAGCTAAAATCCCATCTTAGACGGACGCAAATTGTCTAGTATCTTAATGTTTAATTATGTGTCTTAATCAGCATATTTTAATTCAGATAACATGCTGCTGGACGTAAAATGTGCCGCAACATTTTGAAGTGAAAATGAAATGCATATTTTGCAAGAGGAATAAGAGAGTAAAGTTGATGCCTACAATGGGCAATTGAATGCTACATGACGCAGACAGTTACTCGACTGTATTAGGGACGTTCATGCAGACAACGAACAGAATATGTGCAAGACTACTGAAAGAACTTGGTTGAAATGTCTATAAAAATTTCGAATTTAAATTTACTTTGTTAAGTGAACCATGAATATCAATTTATGCATAAGAGATTCAGTTGAAATTATATTCCCAGCGAACAAGTTGTTCGTTGAAGGCGCCTAGCAGTATAATAATTCAATACTATACTAGTATAATTCAACTCTATGCTAGTGTAATATAATTCAACACTATTATAATTATCTATAATAAAATTCAACACTAAAATTAGTAATTTTAGTGTTAAATTAATATGATATAATTTAACACTAAATTAGTATTACCTAGTTCAACACTGTAATAGTATAATATAATTAAACACTATAACAGTGTATTATTTTTCAAGGCCATAATAGAATAATATGTTTAATTTAAACGAATCTGTAAAAATGTAGCCAGCGAAAGAGCAAGGAATAATCAAGATGTGACGTTGCCCGAAGAAAGGGTTAATCGTCTGCTCAACACACGCAACACCACCCCATTCCATGACCCTTCATTAATGAAGGGATATTACATCTTAGTTTCATTGAGACTATTTTGCGTCAGTTGGTGTGTCTGAAGCATCAAGATTTTATATGAGGAGCTCCAGTTATCATTTACATTAAAGAAAATTAATAGAGATTAGTTTAAATGTTAAATAGGAGATTTCGGCGAACGAATTTGTCGTATATACGGGGGGATTCAAAGGACCAGAGCAACTTTAAAATTCATTGAATAATTCGCAAACGAAATAAGAGAGAAAGCTGTTGTTTATAAAATAAAAACGAAATTGAAACCAGAAATGTTTTGTTCACGGAATCAGAATTTACTAACAGCATATTCTGCAATATAAATCCCCAAAGACTCCTGCGGTAGCCGGAGCACAAGATAAGGCATTGGTCAGAGTAATGTCATTGAACTTTCCAATACTGTTCAATTCATCAAACTGTCATACGAAGAAATACACGTTTTGTCAGCATTAAGCAATATTTATATCGCTCTTGTTCTATCATACCATAAAAAAGTTGTTTAAAATTTCAAAAAGGGTTGATTCTCGTCTGTTAGATATGCTATTAAATAGAGCAGAGGTTCCCAACTGTGGTACGTGTACCCCTGGGGGTACGAGACGGACTAGTTGGGGGTACATGAAATCAAAGTTGGTTATGGTGTACACAAGAAAACGTTAGGGATTAAAAAAATTACAGAAAGTTGTTTCTCCAAGTGAATACTTGCTATTAAACCCTTCAGCACACGCACTCATTTTTGGAACATTAGCACACGCACGGGGTCATTTTGACCCCAAATTGTTAGACACTGGGGATCGCTATATTCGTGAGGGAAAAAAGTTTGGGAAACCCTGAAATAGAGGAAGACGCGGTGAATATTTGTAAATCTTAATTCCATTTAGTTTCTTATCCTATGTAAAGCAACTTTAAACCAACTACAGAACTATTTGGTGGTTTAAATAGTGATTCATGCTACTGTGATGTACTTCAGTATAGTATGAAGAATCGTGGAGCCCTCTTTATCAAAAATAATATATTTATTGGACGTCTACCACAGCACAAACATATGAAACAAACACATACACTTACATCACAAATGTTACATCGAATTCCAAGTTCAATCTATTATTCTTTTCCGTTGCTAGGCAACGTTAGCAAAAGGCAAATATATCGTTGCCATACTATTTTTATAACCTTTTGAAAATAATTAATGCCAAACGATATTTTTAATTAATTTCTTTTATGACCAAACGATTTTTTATGTAATTAATTTCTTTTATGACCAAACGATTTTTTATGTAATTACTTTCTTTTCTTTAAATATTTTAATAATTCTACAAATGTATATTTTTATTCTTTACGACTATTACACTAGGAATAAATTCTAGTTTCATAACCAGAAATTTGCTGATTTTTACACTTTTTTCCAGACTCCTGAATCGCCGTTATATATTTCAGACGTTTAAGGTTTCTGCTTCACATATTTAAAATCGATAAGTCATGAATACACTAATTCTGCACGATTTTATATAAACGTTTTATATGAATAATAAAAAGTCTTTGAATGGTTAGGTTTCTTCTTTCTGTTTATTTACGAAGAGGTTCTTCCAAATGGAATAGAAATGTAGGAATTGTGAAGAGATAAAACATTAATCATAAAAAATGTCAACGAAAGAAAAATCGCTAACTATTACCCAGTTTAATTAATTTTCTACTTCTTCATTACTAATTTCTATTTTTAGAAGGAAATGATAAATGCAGTTTATATTTCATTTTAAAGTATATTTTTCTCTCTTTTAATATTTCAAAACACATATCAACATATATTTGAACATTTTTTATGGAAACTCATGATAATTGGTTTTGCTACCTTACAATATTTCGGAAAATTCATAGTTCAGCAAGTCATTTAATTGCAAAAATAAAAGGAAAAATTTTGCTGATGACTTTTTTCTTCAAAGATCAAAATTATAGCTTTACGTACGATTTTGAATTTTTCTATAAGATTTCATTTCCTTTAAATTCATTTATGTAAACCTTTATCTATTTTCGTTAATAGAATACATTTTCAAATAACGCAGGCTTATTTATGCATTTCGTTTTTTACATCGTACTGTCTCATTTGAAAGAGCATGTAATTTATTTCTTCTCATGGCTATCAGGAGAGATTTTCTTGCTGACAGATTGGCAGATGTGTTGTATAAGTTGTGCTTTTTACTTACTTCGTATTTTCTCATTCCTGCAAGATGAATTATTTTTTTGTGAGAATGTAATTTAGCCTGACGTTTCCCCATCAAGCTACTAGAAGTTTTATTAACAAACAGATCGGCGAACTGCAAGATTTGTTTGCATTTTTCTTTTCACTTAATGTTGACTGACACTTTCTTTAAGGAAAAGAAAATGCAAATAAATTACACTTTATTGCGTTTTTAAATTCCTTCTAATACAAAGAAATGAAATTCGATGTGTTTTCTTTAGATATAAAATGGAAGATTCGATGGGTTTTATTTTTTTTTCTTCATAAGTGAATACATTTAAAGTTTATTTAAATAGTTTATTTTAAATAAGAGTTTTGATTTTTAATAAAGGCAAAAAGAAATTCAACTCATATAAAATAAATGCACGTAATGCTAGATGTAAAATTAAACGTCAAAGAAATATACAGAAATCTCATTCTTAACCGTTTTGATTTATATTAACATCTCTTAATTGAACGTACTTCAGCAAGATATATCAGATTTAAGTTGCACTTTATCTGATGATATATGGGCAAGCACAGCTTAATAGCTATGGATCAATACCATTTCCAAGAAACTTAGATTGAGGACTATCAAAGAACTGCTTTTTATATAAGGGATTTTATAGCAAAAATGCCTGGTTGATAGCAAAGCTCATTTTAAAATATCAAGAATAACTTGTATGCATTATTGGAAAATAATGCATGACTAATCGATTTTTTAAACTAAAATTATCAAAACTAACGCATAAACATCGATAAAAAATAAAACAAATTTCTTCTTTCGAACTGGGAATAATTTATTACAAACATATATCTCAATAAATAGAAAAGTATTATTTATTCATAAACTTAAACATTTTATTAAATGGCGTTAGGTACTTCATAGCCAGACGGGGATATATCTCTGAAAATATGGACATGAATTATTATCCACTGATGAATCTGACTATTGATTTTCCAATTTAATGATAAATATTTAAATTTGAAGTGTTAGTGTCTTATTGGTATTGTCAATTGTTCTTTGTTCGTAATATATACTAGCTAGTTTTAAATATTAAAAGAGGAGGTAACATACCATTTATAAAAAAATGCTAGTTTTGAAATTATTAATCAACTATCGATTATGTTTACAAAATAGAATTATTTCCTTGAGAAAGATGCCAAAATATTTTTAAATACTATTATAATAAATACCAATTTCCCGATTAAACATTACGTTAGTATGGGATGGAGATACAGGGAGCTGCTTTAATGAATTGATATGAATCAGATTCCTCAGAACGAGCAATTGACTATAACATATAATTTGAGATTCGGAAATTAGTTTACATGAACTATTCTCTATCAAGATATTCTAGCGAAGCTAATTTAACTTGATGTGAATTTCATCCGACAATTTATTGGCTTCCCATAATAACATGTAAAACTTCAGGTGTTCTAAAAAAGTTCAGACAATTTATAACACATTATGTTTTATTTAATGCAAACTGTAGTTTTAAAATTGTATTAATACAATGTATTCGATATTACCTTTCACTTTGAATAGTAGCAGTTACAATTTCGACAAGGACTACAAATACGACAATAATGTAATAAAAATAAAATTTTAATTAAACTATAGAAACCTTTCAATATGCAGTTGTAAGTCATTGTTTGTTGTTACCAAGTAATAAACTTCAATTTATAAAAGGGAAATCGTCTATTTACCTGCAGTATGAAATTACTCAATACAGAAAATAATATCTAAGAATATCTATCTAAAAATGTCTAAGGATTACACTATGCAAAAAATATCTAAGCATTTCACTATACAAAATCTATCCAAGGATTACACTATAGAAAAATATCTAAGGATTACACTATACAAAAAATATCTAATCATTACACTATACAAAAAAATCTAAGGATTAACTATACAAAAAATATCTAAGTATTACACTAAACAAAAAAATATCTAAGGATTGCCATTGAACAAGATGAATAATTTTAAATATACATTATTATTATTGACATGATTTTGATGAAATCAATATCTCTTAAAATTTGAAATGTATGTATAAGCCTGAGTCTTTAAGTAAGTAATGTATAATTCCGGAAAAGTATTACCTTTCATTGATTTATATGCACAAAGAGTTAATGTCAGTTTATATCCCAGCTTTTAAGAATCAATCATTTTCTTAACTATATATGTTCACTTTGATCCTTTTATTTTTTAAAATAATTTGCGGTTCTGTTATTATAAAGCATTTAATTCCAAGACCGATTCAGAAGTTCATGAAATATATAATGCAAAAAAAATGAAAAACGCGAATTCTAAAGAAAATAAAAATTAGGAAAAGAATTTCCGTTAAACGATTTACGGGAACAGTTTACAAACGCAATAAAGAAAGATAAATTCTCTCTTCTCTGAAATATTTCTACTTTTTAAGGACTTTATATATGTTTTATAAAGGTAAATTACTTACATTTTTATATATTTTTACTCTTTTGTTTGGAAATACCAGTGGTGGAATGCTTTAAAGTGAAATCGTAATTATTTTAGAGTTTCTTTATATTTCGTGTTGCTCTTTATCGTTTTGAATTCTAAACATTTCATTTGTGGTATTGCTACCTCATTTTTAAGTGATAAGTTTTGGTCACAAAATACGTGGAAGTATTTTCATTTTCATTGCTTCATTTGCATAGGTTTGCTTTGAGAATTTAGTACAATTCTAAGAAACTTCAACGTTTGAAATATTATAACCTCATATAGATTAACAAATGATTCTGCCCTTTTCTTTCAAGGTATCCGACTGGTTTAAAATCGTCGTTTTTGATGAAATTATCAAAGATGTTTTTATGCCTTAATTTTGTAGTCTGTTTAATAAGCTTTCTAAAGCTGTCTCAATTTTTACTCTACGTGAATTACAAATGGAGTTACAGCTGTTTCATTACTGAACTGTAAGCATTATTTTGAGTTGCATGAAAACTTTAAATGCGTTTTCTGAGAAATGATATTTTTGAGGAAAACTGTGGACCATAACAATGATTTCTGAAGACGTTATTCAAGTATTGATATGAAATTTTCTGAGATTGTTTTCTGTAATATGCTTGATGTTTTCCTCTAAAAACTAAGGTCAATTTTAAAATCAAGTAATATTTTTAAGTGTTTAAATAAAAACGAAAAGCATATTTTATGAAAAATTACCAGTTTAGTAACTATGTTCAGCTATATCTCAAAACTATTTTGAAGCACAAGAAAGATTTTAGAGCATAACACAGATAACTGTCGTAAAAATGTACTCCTACAAGGATTTATGTATATTTGGAATATGATTTTGTCTATGGCTGTTAGCGTAAGGCAAATATTTTAGTTATTTTTCTCCAAATTTCTCAGTTTTTTTTTAAAAAATATTATTTTGAAAGCTTAATTTTACAATATTTTCATAGTTTTAAAACATATGCAGTTGAAAAATAACATTACAAATATATATAATTTATTTTTCAAAAAAAATGTCTCCGAACACAGTCGGATACCTTAAACACAATTTTTCGTTGTTTATCTATCAGCGAGCAAACTAACAGACAAACCACGCGTAAAAGACCGAAAATAAAATAAAGGAATTTTAGATATTTGACGTTATTAGCACGTCTAAATTTCGAAGGCAAGTTTTTCTCACCGATACGATATCGACATATGCATAATCATTCCAACATTCTTTGAATCTATATCTAAATCATAAAAATGTGTCTAGAGATAATCTAGAGCTAATCTATAATTTAATTTAAACTTTTTGCAAAGAAACTAAAAAATAAGCTTTCGAAGATTAAATTTCCATATTGATCTTTTCTGATGATCATTTACTAATAACTTTGAAAGCGATATAGCACAAAAATATAGGAAATATATAAAAATCTATTTTTAGAATATTTAATCGTATGTGCGTACAATACACTTAAATAAATTAACTTGCATTATTGACGTCCTAAAGGTATATATTTACAGCTATGTCATATATGCCTATGCCATATATGCCAATATTTTTGATTTTACCTTATGAAAGCTTATTAATTAAGCTTCATGGCTAATATTTTGTTAGTCTTATTATAGCGTTGTTAATGTTATTTCCTTTTTTCTTTTGATGTTTGTTCTTGTGGATTTGCTACCTGGTTTCTCTGTTTGTTGAGTTCTGGCTATGAGAAGCTCTGTCTTAGCCTAAAAAGCTTGCTTCTTACAGAAAATTCCCTAAATATTCTTTTGAATCCATTTCGAATAGTTCTTAGCCCTTGAAAAAGTGAACAAGAATGGATTCCTTGTTTTGTTGTTTGCTTTTCGTTTACTTCAAATTACTATAGGATTGCTTGTATTACCTTCTTTTTTTAATTTTGGCTTTATTGGTATATCTGTCCATATATGCCAACATTTTTTTAAAAAATTCTTTTCCTCATAAGTTCTGATGAAATATATCCTCTTTAGAGCAATCAAGAAGTATAAAATGCCCAAGCTATATAAATTACTACACTTTTTATGTCATATAATTTTCCCAAGTTAAGACGCCGAGAGATAACGAGACAAGTTCATAGATTTCAAAAATAATCACATCGTTTATTTGATGCAATGCTTGAAATCCCCTGAAATACAATCTAACAAATGACATTACTTTCAGCATGAGGTGGCAATATTGAAAATTTCTTCCAAGTTCGCTCTCGTAATGTTTTGTCCAAATATTAGGAAGCAATAATAAAACCTCACATACCATTTCCCTGGTGTCCCAGTTCACTGTTATCAACCGGCATCTCATTCCTTTGCACCACATTGAATCCCTTGATACGACTGGAACACATAAAAAAGACGTTAACTTCATAAGAGGAGATTGTTCTGTTATTTTCCCGTTAGTGCAATTTGTTTCTTTTCTTTACTCTGCTCCATTTTTCCACTACAGTCATTTTACGGCTGTCAGGCAGGGAGTAATTACAGACATTTTTTGTCTTAATGTCCATGGTCGCAGTCGGGAGTAACGGGACATCAGAATTTATATCTACTCCTAGGCGATTTCTTTTAATAAATTGTTCTGTTTATCAGATTGTCCTCGAGAGATACACTGTGTATGGATATATCCTGAACAGCCTACAGTTGAGTAAAATGGATTGCAGGGTCGTAGTTTTCCCTGATAATAATTTGTAAATAGCTTTCTATTTTTCGCGTTCTACTGGGAAACACTACAAATTCTCACAACACATTTTATATGACTTACATCTTGACAGATTGCTTTGTATTTGAGATCTGTCAAGTATAATTCTTCAATGACGGTAATATATATATATATATATATATCAAGCAAAAACAAACACCAAGATTAAAGACATTCAAGTAAAAAAGAGCGATAACCATCAAAAAATTAATAATTAAAACGGAGAAAAACTAATTCAAATAAAGTAAACATGAGGAAACAGTTAAACTATGATCAACATAAATTCTAATACTAAATCATATAAGGAATTTTCTAAAATAGTTTTATGTGATTTCGCTTGTTAATATATATATATATATATTAACAAGCGAATATATATATATATGTATGTGTTATACATCATTATTAAATATGAAGTGTAGAGCATCTGCGTCACACACACATACACGCACGCACACACACACAATTGCACCACTTCATGTTCATACCTATAATCAATATGATTTTTTGTAATCGGTTTAGATGGACATGAAGTGCACTTTTTGAATGCACGCATCTTGACAGAATGTATTGCTTTTGAAGCCTGATAAGCATAATTCTTCAGCATGGACAATGCTTGCGGTTCTTGTAAAGTTGCATTTCAAATGTCAGTTCAAAAGTATTTTATATGATTCGACCATAAAGACTTTTGTGTTTAGGATATAGGGCAAAACTGTGTTTAATACAGTGTGTGAATTCTCAGATAACGTGAAACTTTCTATATAAAGTCTAAAGATGGTAACTTATCTTTGATCATATGAAGCCAGCTTCGTGTAAAGAGATTCGGGTATATCAAGTAAATATAAGTAAATCAATAATAAATCTCTAATTCAAAAGTGACCAACAATTTGACTGTTGCGTTTTCTAAGCGAGGAAGACCAACCGGTTCATGGCGAACAGTTAAAGCTGCATTCTCGGCTTGACAAGATAGAGCCAATAGTCATAAGAGCACTTCTAAGGGGCAACGAATCAAAGGCGATCGATACCAGCAAATGAAAACGTTCCAAAAGACCTAATGATAAAATTCAGCAAATTTAGCTCTTCGACAGCTCTTTGCGACTAATAACAACAAATCTCAGAGGGAAATTAAAACTTATTTAAGAGTCAGAATATTACCGGATTTAATTCAAGGGGTACACTCAGATGGAAGTTAATATAACAAAAGTGTTATTTATTCTGAAGTCCTTGACAATTAAAATAATCAGTTTTTAAATATTACCGTTTTCCATTATATTGCGTAGCGATCATCAGATCTCCGTAGTTTAATGAAATGAATTGCTTTCCTTTAATCTTCCTGATAATTATTTGTAAATGGCTCTCTGTAATTTTTGCATTCTGCCAAGAAGACACAGCAGAAATATTATAAAACCTTACTTTACACTACAAGGGTATTATTGTGGCAGAGCATATTATATCTAAAACCTTGAAAGTATAATTATATATGAAATAGAGCTATTGAGGGGGATGTTTACTGTTGCTTAAAGTAGTATTTCAAATGTGAGTTCGAATCTATTACATGTGATAACTCAATAAAGGCGCCATCTGTCGTTGTTGTAACCTGAGGATTCACCAGTATTATGTTGAGTTTTATTTTGTGAACTATAGGAAAATTTTACACAAAAAAAGTACAGAAAATCCAGCAAAAT
The DNA here is from genome assembly GCA_013235015.1 of Araneus ventricosus. NCBI lineage: Eukaryota > Metazoa > Arthropoda > Arachnida > Araneae > Araneidae > Araneus > Araneus ventricosus. Next base: position 31,890 of record BGPR01004854.1, read on the forward strand.
TGATGTTGTGAGGCGTAATAAAATTTAAAAGATTTTAAACCTTTATTTAGAGTAGTTATTTACAATTTTCTGACAAATTCAATGGGCAAGGCTACTCAGAAAATATCCGTGACATTTGAATGCATGTTTTCTAATTGTAAATTACTTATCTTCCGTTAGGCGTTGTAGATCTCTCAGACCCCTTGTATATATTTTATTTGTCGCCTTGAACTTAGGCTACAATAGTTTCGCGCCCTTTAAACTCTCTTAATAGACCTTCAAGAAGTAGGTATTAAAGAAGCATTTAATTCCAAATGTCTAATATATAACTTTCATATTCATTTATAAATAAAGTAAAAAGGAAAATAGATTAGAAAAATCTAATTTCTTTTGAAAATATTATGTTTTTAGAAGGATTATAAAATAAAATTGAATTTAAATAGAGAAATAAAATTCTGGAAGGATTATAAAATAAAATCGAATGTAAATAGAAAAATAAAATTCTGGAAGGATTAAAAAATAAAATCGAATGTAAATACCGAAAATATTATTTCAGCAGAATTAAAAAAAGAAGTCGAATATATTTAAGAATCAAATATAAATTCTGAAGTAGAGCTCCAGATTTCATATAGAAAAAAATTCTTTATTCCTTCTCCTGACTGAATTAATCTAAATGTAAAAATCTACAACGATTTATTTATGTGTTTTAATCCTAAAATATGCAAGTAACGAATTTTCTTCCTGCTGTTTGGTTATTTTATTCTATTTGACTATTTTCGTTATATTATTCGACAACAGATTCTATCTGAATTCCTAAATAAAGACTGAAAGAAACCTAAAGAAGGCTAGAGAAGCATTCTGTGCCAAAACAGCATTTCGAATTCTGCGAAAAATAAATGATAAAAATATAGACTATAGGTAATGTAAATCAAATTTTAGAAAGTAGAATCAAATATAAATTCTTAGGCAAAAAAGGAAATCGAATTCATACATATCAAATCCGTTCATAATTATATATTATAATTGTATGTTACAATTTATTTTCTGATACTTCTAAAATTCAGAAAGATCTAGAAGTTTCTGGTAATCGCTTAGAATATAAATTTAGAAATGGGACAAGATTCTTGAAGAGTTGTTTTCGTCTTCTTCACACTCAATTTATTCATTGAATCTAAGAAGATAAATTTACACGCTATATTCATTACACATACACATGTGCAATGAATATAGCGTGAATGAATATAGCGAATTATGTATATTGTTCCACAAGGAACAAATTTCCAGCTGGCTGTTTAGTCCATTTATAAGGCAACACATACTATCCGAATCCCACAATAATGTCTTAAAGAAGCCTAAACAAGGCTAGATAAACATTATGAGTTAAACTAGTGCTTCAAATTTTGGAAAAAAAATTGTATAGAAAAATAGAATGTAAATAATGTGAATCTAATTGTAGAAGAATTAAAAAAATGAAACCGACTTACATTTCGAATGCATTCATTATTAAACAATCGAATTTATCTCCTGATATTTATAACATACAGGGAAATCTAGAATTTTTAGGAAATCGATTAGAATATAAATTCAGTAATATAACTGGATTTCTAAAGAGTTATTTTTGTTTTCTTCACACTCAATTTATTCATTGAATCAAAAGATAAAATTATACTCTATATTCATTGCACATATATTATTCCACAAGCAACAAATTTCCAGCCGGCTGTTTAGTCGTTTTATAAGGCAGCACACACTACCCAAATCCCTCAATAAAGTCTTAAAGAGACCTAAACGAGGCGAGATAAACATTCCCTGCTCAAATAGTATCTTGTGCCTTCTAGCCTGTTTTCCATTATGGACACCATTTTCATTCGGCGCCTTTATAGCACTGCCTGGCTAATCTCAGTTAGGGTTATTAGATCTTTTATCGCATTCATCCGGCCTAAAGGGGAACTTGATTATTTCGGATATGTGCCGCAATGTAAAGGGATGTTTATGTTTAGGGAAACTGGATGTGCCTGGAAGACTGTGATTTTGCGGGTTACTTTGTAGTAGGAGTATAACTGGATTATAAATTAGATCTCTCGCGACCTAACATCTCTTTAACTAAAATAGATTCCGGAATAGTGCGTTAGAATATTTTGGAATCCATGGGACTGAGTTCTCAGTTTTATAAACATTAAAATTAACTTAGCATAATATGGATTCTTTTAAAATGATGAAATAATTTATGTTGCTAGAAAGAAAATTTAAAAACAGATTTTAAAAGTGCATTTTTTTATATTCATAATTTTACTGATGCTGGTAAGTAATTCTCTTCATATGTGCTAGTGTTTGATTTCGTTTTTATCGTACATTTCATTAAGCACGAATATGCACTTTCATTAAACTAAAACTAAATTATTCAAATTGCATTTTTTTCAGGAAAGGGAATAAATTTGTTTTGTATAAAATCTGAAACTTCTTTAAAAATTAACTGGAAAAAGAACATCCTTTATTTAAGGGGACATACAAATCTTAAACCTCGAAAAAGAGAGGGGGAACTGTCAAATTTGATACATTATATCTCTGAAACAAAGCAATTAACAAACTTACTTTTTTCTAGAAAAAAATATATGTTCTTTCTCTTATAGTACACACATTTTCAAACCTTTATATATGTATATATTTGATAGAGTAATAAATATGGATATAATTTTTGGAGAAAAAAATGAAATAGTCACCTTTCGCGCATGATTACGGATACAATATTGGTCCAAACACAATATTTTGGGTATCCAAGTAATTCAAACAGTTTGTTTAACTTGAAACTGAACTACAATTTATTAACATTTAAATTTAATTTTTATTTTATATACCAATTTAAAATAAAATGTTAAAAATAGCTAAAATTTTAACTTTTCTTATCCACAAAATACTTCTTCGGAGAAAATATGTGCAAAAATTATGGTTCAATTTGCTGAACCTAATACAATAAATATTCAGTAAAAGTTTTATGTAAAACTATTCAATAGTTCTTGGAGATATTGTGCTCGCAATATATAAAAAAATACACTTTGAGATATAGTGCTTTAAAGATATGGCCATTTTCAATGTTTACGTTAAAGAACTGATACATTCTCCTTCATAACTTTCATAATTATGGGAATTTTTTAACGCGGATTGTTTTAATTTTTTCAGAAGAGACAGGGAAATAATATTTTTTTTTCATAAAATCAAAAGTTTTCGAGATTTAGCAGCCGTATGCATCCTTAATATTTTTTCCGTTATAATTCGGAACTCATAATTTAAAGGTCCCTAAAACAAAATGCTAAATATAAAGTATTTGATAGTTTTTTTGTATTCTCTTGAGAAAAAACTCTTTGTGCACCAACAAGTACAACACAAGGCTTGTAGAAGTAAGTAAAATACTCAAAAAAGGGTTGAAGGAAATTTCAAATTAAATGATATAATTGCAAATTCCAAACACAAAATGGGGTAAAATAAGAAACAAATGTACAAAAATAGGTCACATCTATACGAGCACATGAATAGTATTAAGCAATGAAGTGAATAAAACAAGGGAAATAGATATCAAAACATATTTAAATTTAAAAGGATGGTATAGATGTAAAATAACTTGTCACATCTACACAAGAAAGATGGATAATAAAGAGAAATGGAGTAAAAGTTGTGCAAGATGGGGAAAAAGGAAAAGAGAATAAAACATTCAAAAATCATATATAGGCCACACAAATAAACACAAAATCACACAACACATTAAAAGACACATATTTCGCACAGGTAACAAAGCAAAAGGGTCTAATCCAAATATATATGGAAAAAGAAATGAATTCCAAGTATTGAAAAGGAAAAAAATATAAAAGTAATAAGGAAATAATTGTAAATGCCAGCAAGCAAAAACAAAATTTTTAGTCTATATACTGTGTAAACAAGTCTATATACTGTGGAGGAAAATGCTGTCGATAAATTCACAAAATGATGCAAAACAAGTTTTCTTCTGGACAAAAGTAGAGAAAGATGAAGGTCATGCAAAATTGTTCTTCTTCAGACTGTTGGTCAGTAAAAATCTTGCGGGAGTGAATTTAGAGCAAGAAAGTGTCAAGTGCCTGACATCTTGAATCTCTCCACTAGAGCGGGAACACAAGTCTGTACGAGATAAAGTGAAACGTTTTAGATAGACTTTAAAGTTTCCATGTGCGTTGAGAAATTGAGTAATCATAAAATTAGGAACAAAATGATTACCTTTCAAACGTCCATGAATGGCGGGAAAAAATTCTTTGGTAGACTTCGCATTGTGAGAAATTTTATAAAAGCTATTCCATTCAGAAATAACATGTCCCTTGAAAAGACTTTTGCAAAAGGAATTTTGGTACAGTCATAGGGACCAAATCAATAAGTTTAGTCGCCTCTTTTCTAAGCCAGTCAGCACGTCTATTGCCATAAATTCCTATATGACCTCGAACAAAAGAAAAGAAAACTTTCACACCTCTACCTTGAAGGAAACTCAGGTTGATTTGAGATTTAATAATGAGTCGGTTTGGAGAATTAATACAATTTAAGGCATATAAAGAAGAAAGAGAGTCACTCCAAATCAGGAAATTAAAAGAAAAGTTTGCGCTAGTGCGAATCCAATTGACAGCTTGGGCAATACAGAGTAATACAGCCTGAAAAACATTGCGCTCGTCTCTTATTCTAAACTGGTGCACTTCAGTTTCAATATGGTCTTGGAAAACTACAAACTCAAGCCCTACCTTGCTGTTGATTTTACTGTCAGCTCTAAAGCACACGAGAGGAAAGTTGTCTTCAATATTTTCGTAGTAAGTAACTAAATTGATAGGAGGCCGTTCAGAAGGGTGAGGAATCTTAGAAACATGCAAGCAGACGTCGTGGTTATTGGCGTTAAAAGTCTTCGTCTCAATCTTGAAATCCTTATTATGAACAATAAAGATGTCAATAGGAGGAAAACCAGAGATAGCAAAAGCAGCTTCATTGGATATCATACGATACCCAGAAATAACTCGGAGGAGGATTCGTCTCTGTATTTTCCGTAAAAGCCGGCAATTTATTTTTCAAAGCAGTACCCCAGATTTGTGAACCATAGCAAATAAAAGGAACAATACTTTGTTCGTAGAGGAGAGATGTTAGGTTTGACTTGAGTCCATAAGTATTTCTGGCAATTCTATTTAGCTCCAAAAGAATATTTCCACATTTGTTAGATAGGTACAAAATATGGTTTCCAACAACATCTGCTATCAAGGATAACGCCTAGGTATTTTAATTCCTTCACGCAACAAAGAACTCCATTAAGGATAAGGGGACTAGTAAATGTGTTGATTTTTTCTTCTATCCAAGGTCATAACTTTTGACTTGCTGGTGTTAAACCCTAATTTATATATTTTAGCCCAACTTGAGACAAAATCAAGAATGCGTTGCGCTTCTCTGTTAATATCTTGAACAGTCTTTCCTTGAAAACAAAGAAGTAAATCGTTGTCAAAAGCTATCGATTCACAACAAGAGAAAGTTCAAACGTTGTCCAATTAGTTATTAATAATGATATTCCACAGTAAAGGCCCAGAAACAGCTCCTTGAGGACATACTTTTTGCAAAGGTCTCTCCTTTGAGCAATGACCTAAAGGTAAAGTTTCAGTTCTGTCCTTTAAGAAGCTATAAATAACATCAAATAAGTTACCAGGTATGTTAGCACTTCTCAAAAGACTAAGAATAACAGGCACCAGGCGTTATCGAAAGCGCCCTTGATATCTAAGAAAACAAGAGTTGTAAAAAGTTTTCTCATTTTGCCATTTCAAATAATTTCATAAAGGCGCATCAAAGCGCCCTCATTGCACTTCTGAGGCATAAAACAAACTGATTTGAATTAAAGTAGTTATTTTTATGCAGATGCCGAGTCACTCTATTTACATTGAGCTTTTCAAGACACTTGCCCAAGGATGAAACTAACCTAATACATCTTATATTCTCCAAACGAGGAACTTGGGTATCATTAGTTTTTGGAATCAAGATAATTCTAACTTTTTTTCCCAACAGCGTGAAAAGATCTTGAGACGAAGGCATGAGATAAAAACTTTCAAAAGAACGTGAGGGTACATTTGGTGCAATTTTATAACTTCATTAGGAATAGAGTCATATACAGGAGATTTTTTAAGTTTCAGTTTGCGAACAACAGCATCAATTTGATGAAGGTTAAAAGGGGGTCATTGGCTGCTGTGCTATTGATAACAAAATCATGCCGTATTTGTTTGTGACATTCTTTATCATCGCTCTCACAATCCTCAGGAAAAGAATTACATGAAACCTCATCGATTGTCTCTTCTAAATAATTCGTCACAGTTCCATAGGGAATAACATTGTTTTAATTTATACTTAAACTGTTTAAGACAAAAAGAAGAGAATTTCAATTGGTTTCAAAATTTCCTAATTTTAAAATAATTAAAAAAATCGTAAGTGAAATTCGTTGTCACATTAAATATTTTTAAAAAAATTTAACAACATGCATTTAAGTGCAGATAATATTTCTTGACCTCAAATGTTAAACAGTTAATTTAATTGAAAACGTTAAATGTTAACATTGTAACCAATCAGCGTTTTTGATTATTAATAGTGCCGGAGTAAGAGGCCGAAGATAAAGCTAAAACTATTTAAAAAATATATATATAATGCTCAGTTTGTCCGATCTTCAAAATGTGTTCAAATTAAATCAGTGGTCTTTGGTTATATACCGCAAACAGGGATTTCAACATGACAGTGAAACCAAGCAATATTTGTTGAAAAAATGTTATATATGCAGGATCTTATTTAGTAACTTTACAGTTTTTACATTTCAGAAATTTGTTAAATTAACTAATTTGTTACGGCTGTGCTGTCTTTACTCCATAGATATGTTTAACATATTGAATCCTGTAACACTTATGTGCTTATAACTCTCAAAAAACAATATGTGTTTGGTGATTGTAGTAGAAATTCTAAAAAAAAGTATATAGTAATGCGATTAGTAATTACAAGCTGTGAATGTTTATCCAAAATGCCTATATCATATCTTTCACTTTTACTGAGCAAGTAAAATTATGTTTGAAGGCAAGAAAATGCTTGAAATACTCAACTTTTTTATTTTACGGTAACCAACTAATTAGGAGCTAAAGTTGAACTCGTAGAGTGAAATTTGTTTTATTCCTTGAATTTAATATTTACGGAAGGAAATTAATAATTTCAGTTGTTAAAGGCAGTTAAAGTTTGAAGAATATTTAATCTTGTATTCAGTAAAATAATCACGTACTTTGTTATTTTGCATTTTAATTTGTTGATTGACAACAGGGTCCTTATTAAGGCTTATGGTAAAAATATATCATAAAATTGAAATATGTTGTTTGGATAGCTACTTGCAACTATTACTCTTAGTGGTGGATTTTTCGTAGTTAAGGAATTTAAAATATTGCTCTTCAGTTTATAGGGCATGAAGAACCCGTTATTCTTTAAGACATATGAGTCCTTTTTTCATGATAACAATCTCGATTTCGGGAAAGAAGGGCCGAGGATTCAAGCAACTTTTTTGCATGGACACCACCAAGTATGAGGACTTTGTATACTTTAAACCTATGGAAACAAACGCCCCCCTTTTTGTGCTATGTGGAATAATTAAGAGAAGGGTTGCTCAGATGACGTGGTTGTCCAGACCACAATCAGATGAAGTGATCATCATCTGATATTGGTTCAAGATTACGAGGTCTGACATCAAATGCAATTCTATAACTTGAAAGCAGAGTGTCAGTCTCACTAAGCAAATGTAAATCTTAAACTTAGAAGCTAAAAATACAAACTTGTTTACGCCTTGTCTAAGTCAGGTGGAAAGGTTTTAAACATGATGAATTTCCAAACATGTTAATAGTTGTATTACATGCAAAAATTATAAGAAATGATATAAAGTATCGAATTAAATCGCAATCGTATTTTTAAACAATATAAGCGCCAAGTTTTCAAAGTCAATTTTTCCCATTTTGTTCTTTCTTTCTTTGGAAATTACATATATATAACTGTAGCTGCATACAGGATTGTTGGACGTCTTGTATTGCATTTGAAAGACATATTTGGAGTGTAGTAGTACGCAGCAAATATTTTATTCGAATTTAAGACTAAAGATTTTATATCAAAAAATAATATGAAGATACGCAAAAGATGGTAGACTGCTAGCAATTATGACTACAAGATAATATTCAATAACTTTTCTTAGAACTTTATTTTAAGTTTACCTTTATTGAATTTCTCGAAATGATCATCTTAAGTGTGGTGAAAAACATAACAAAAGGAAAATGCAACAAATTACTTAATTACATATTTGAGATAAATGGAAAAATGAAGAATTTATCTAAGGAAAAGATTAATATTTAAGAAAAATGGACGATTTAACCCTTTCGAAACTGTTTTGGAACATAGGGGAGAATAGTCGAATTTACAACGGCGTCTAGGTTGGACAGGTACCAACAGGTACAGGACGTTTATCTCCTAAGCGATCTCAGAACCTCACCTCCCCTCAAAAGAATTCAACCGCCTCAGACCGGCCATCGTCGCTGTTAATTGAAAATGTTTAGACAGCCCGGGACCGCCTTGCTCGGTGCGAGAGGGTTAAACAATACATTGAGCAGAATTTACTTTTAAGCATAAAACTTTAGTTTTGATGATAAAACAAACTGAAAAATGTTATTTTAATTTTCACAATGTTATTGCTAAGAACAGAAGAGTTCATTTACTGCTAGTTAGAATTACTGGATTTCAATTCTGTACTTCTGTTAGAAATTAAACACGATACGACAAATATGCATACTATAAAAACATCAAACCTTTGCTTTAATAATGTTGTAAAAGAAAATGTATTTCAGAAAATCGATATGATATTACCAACAGTTAAAGCTTATCAGAAAATCTTATTCAATATACTACAACAGCTGGCCATTTTCGATCTGTACCTGATGGATTATTTTATTAATCTCCTACCTCACCAGGGTGCTTAAAATTAGTTCATCAATAACCATGGACTAATGATGGATATTAATATAGTTGATTTACAGTTCATTGATTGACTTCGGCGTGGTCACTAATTAATTTCTGCATTCCATGCATAGTCAATCATTTTAAAGTTCTGTGTCCTATGAATTGTTCAGATGCCTGAATTTCCAGAAGAGTTTCTTGCTTTGCTCTTATGAGTTATTATTCACAAAAATTAATACATTTGATATCATTGCTTTTAACAAATTTAATTAAATTAGTCAATCATTTTTAAGATCCGAGACCTAGAAATTGTTCAGATGCTTGAATTTCCAGAAGAGTTTCTTGTTTTGCTCTTATGAATTATTATTCACAAAAACTAATACATTTAATATCATTGCTTTTATCGAATTTAATTAAATTTTTGTTCTGAAAAAAAAACAGCCGTAAATTTATGAAAATGAAAAGTACGGCTTGAAAGAAAAGATAATATTATTAGTAGTAAGTGATGGTTAAGATTATTTTAATAAACATTGGTGTATATAAATATTTCACTTTATTATAATTAGATTCGTTGAAACGTCTTCAAACAGTAAAGATACCGTAATAATATCATGATGAAACTGTAATTACATCATGAAAAAGAGCTATGGCAGCTTTAGAATATAGCAGCCAATCATGTTCTGCTGACTTTTGATAACAGTGAATAAATCCATACAAATGATTGAGATTCTTATGCTTCAACTTACCGGAGTTGCAATTATATACATATTTTATTTTCATAATAGAATAATGTAACTTATTTTTACCACTTCAAAACATTATTACATATACCATTCTGATAAAAAAATAAGCATACATTATTACAAATGCCATTCTGATAGATCAAAATTTTGTAAATTTGTGACTACCAAAACATTCAACTAATAAATTGCAACTGAAAAGTAAATATCTTACTATTTTTGCGTACTTTGGAATTAAAAGTAAATATTTTTGAAAGAATACGAAAGTACACTATATCAACATGTTCGTCAATACAGGGTGTTTCAAAAATATCTGACGAAAATGAAAGGGTATGTCAGGCATACGATAAGCATCCAAAATCACCTAGGAACATGGGTGCGCAAACGCCATCTAGCGGCAGAATATGGCATTTAAAATATAACATCTCTGGCCAAAATGCCGATATCTAATGAATCTTAAAGGTATTGAACTGGAATTTTTATATAAGTTGTCCTCTATATCTGGATATGAAGTTATGAAGAAAAATTAGGCTACATTTAGCGCATGCGGAGTAAAAAGTATTTTTTTACAAATTCTCATACTTTCTCTAATATTCAAAGTATTTACTTCAAATTTTTAGGCAATGATTCTCGAGCATATTCTCCCATATTCTGTAAGTTTCATACAATTTGGTTGAAAGTTATGCAAAAAAGATGCGAAAAAAATTGGGATTTTTTAAAGAAACCTTTGTACCTTCCTGAATATTTCAGATATTTTTACGAAAATTAATGTAAATATTGCGCATAACACATAAAATAATTGACGAAGTTGCAAACAATTATCAGATTTCTTTGAAATGGGATGAGCCAAAATCCCTTTTCGACATCATCAATTTCTAGTCGACCCCAAAAATGCCCTCTTGATTGAATCTTGATTGTAAATTGTAAGTTAAAAACTATTCTTTATATGGTTGAAGTTTGAGGAGATATTTGAAAAAAATGTGCAAATTTCAAAAGTGTCGGCAATTGTGGCAAGAGCTGTATTATTTTAAATGCCATCTGCTGCCTCTAGATGGCGTTTGCACACCCATGTTCAATGTTCATAGGTGATTTTGGATGCTTATCATATGCTTGTCCTACCCCTTCATTTTTTGCCAGATATTTTTGAAACACCCTGTATAATTATTTATTACAAGAAAAATTGAAAGAAGGTTTTTGAAGTCGATTCATCTTATAAGGGAAAAATAAATAGATGGGAATGGATCAGTACCTAATGCTGCTTAAAAATTGATTTTGAATTTATGCTGTTAAAGACGTGGAGTTGCGTAAAGGAGATATAAAGTAAAAATGAAAACAATGGTGTACTTTTCCAAATATGATTATTTAACGAAATACTATTTACTATGCAAATATTTGATAAATATAGAACAAATCTTAGTAAAATTGTGTACAAGGGCTTGTTAACTAGCACAGTTTGTTAAACTAGTACATAAATTTAAGAAAATAAATTTGCAAAGAACTATATTTAATAGCCTCCTAACTAACGTCTGAACAACTTCATATTAATGAGTTCAAAGGAATATCATTATCATTTTCCACTATAATGAATGCAAGATCTTTTTGATGTTCCTGCGAAATTATTTTTGGATATCGTCTGAAGTTTCATCCCCACCCCTCCCTCCCAGCTGAAAATTTAGCAGTTAAAAGAAACTCTTGACGACAGCTGACAGGAATCCAGTTTTAATCAAGGAATATCTTATTCCCATGCTTTAAGTACCCTTGCCGTTCTTTAAAATCCAGTGATCCAGAACTTTTCGAGACGCTATATTACCTTACCACCCGGGGTTCTGCCAAAAGCTCTGGTAGATCCTTAATGCCACTGCTTGTGGAAGATTCGGGTACATTTTGATCGGCAAAAGAAATATATATATATATATCCATAAAGGGCGAAGTGAAAATAAAAATAATAAAAGAAATTTTTATTATCTCCAAAAGCCAAAAAGGCATAAAAAAAGGGGAAGAATCCAGAGTTCCTGAGAAAAGAGCAAGGAAATAAAAGCAGGGTTCTGTGAAGGGATTCACCCCAAAAATTGAAAAAGATTTCGCATTGGGTTTTTTGGAATAATATTTAGCACACAAGAGCAGCTGGAAATCATTAAATTGATAAATGTTCTTCGGATTTGGACGGTAAATGTTTGTTTCCAGCATAAGGTTGTAATGTTGGAAACTCTTCCTTCTTGGTACTGAATCTCCGAAACCATAAAGAAAACTTCAAACTGTGTTTTAAAATAAAACAAACAAGATTTTCTTTTTTATAGAAGGCATTTCTAACTCTACACTTTAAATTTCGAAATCAGGAACATGATATCACTTTTATCTTTTGTTCATAAATAACATGCAATTGGAAATATGAATGCTTCCCATTAACTGTTCGTTGGTTTGAATTTACGAAAATGAAAATTTGCAAAAGTAATAAAGATAAATGTAAGGAAAAAAATTGAAGATATATTCTGGTACAATTTTTTGCCTTAAATGTGTTACAGTTTTGCACAATCTCTGAATTGTATTATTCTTTGGAAGGATTTTCTTTTGATTTTTCAGTTCTTAGTATTGCTATTAAGATTTCAGAATTTAATCGAACAGGTTTTGAAAAGTGTGACATTCCGCCTTAATTTATAAGCGTAATATTCTGTATTTCTTATAGGTAAAAATTCATACAATGTGATACTGGAAGTATTTGCATTCAAAAATTGAGTAGTAACGGCAAAGTTTTTCTAAGGAAACATTAAACTAAAATATATCCAGAAATACCAGATCTTATTTTAATTCTTGTTATTACGCAATAGGTGATAAACATATATTGATGTGCGCTTAACTATAACCATTTTTAAAAATTAACAACTGTTTGTTTAAATAGAATTCAAATTTTCATGTATAAACATTTGATGTATTTAAATTGCTAGATATTTTACTAGATACTTTAAATTGCATTAACTATTATGAAATAAATAGATGGCTTGAGTTAACGAATGAATTCAATATATATATTTTGATCAGTACTTTTTTAAACCTGTTATATTTAGACATTAATTAAATTTGAAGTACATATAAAAAACTTTCCTATTTCAATATACTTGAAAGAAAAGAGGTACAATCTGCAATTTAAGTGTGCGTATAGTTTAGTCTTCTGACGAAGATGAAATTAACTTCAATTTACCATTAAATTTTGTTTTAACTGCTGAATTCTCTTAAGAGGATTTTAAAAATACTTTTAATATTTGAAATACAATTCTTTTCAACTAAGCAATAATTTCGTCTTTCATGAATAAAATTCTAGAATATATCTATCTGTGCCCAATTAATACTAGCTTATATAATTTATTTAACTGAAGCTTATTTGTACCGTAACTTGTTTGTTATTTATGTTATTCTTGAAGTACCAAAATTCTTGAAATTATGAGACTGGGAAAATATGTTGTCAATGCCCCTTACAAAGCGAATATCGTATTATATTTAAAATATAAATCCTAATGTAATTATTTTTTCGATATTTGAATCTGTAATTCAAGTCAAAATATTTTTTCTATAAAAAAAATACTCTTTTTCTCATTTCTAAATTACAACAAATATAGTTTTCGATAGATGAATTTTCATATTCCTTATATTTGGCAAATAAATTATCAAATTTATTGCCAATAAAATGTTTTCTAAGCTTTCACAAATACATTGAATTGCTTTTCATTTACAAATTTGTTGTGAATGCCCCTTGAAAAGTAAGTAGTGAACATATATGATGAATAATATTTAATATTTAAAATTTTTAATAAGGTCATTTTTCGATGCCACGTAGATACTTTATTTATGCACAAAATATTGATGAAATTTCTCAACGAAAAAATGAGATCTGAATTAATCATTTATATAGAATAACTTTTTGTTCAAATTTCTACATTAGAATAAAAATATTACATTTTTAAAATTCATGTTACATTTTTAATGGGAAGTAAGTCAGGAATATAATTTAGTGGTAAATGTTAGTACACAAAACAAAGAGAAAGTAATAACAGAGATTTATGTTAGCCCGATAAAATTCGGGCTACATCTACTCATCTGCAATTGTGCTATTTCCCCTAGCTTTCGATTGTGGTCGGGATATGCGGCAGGCTCACAGAGGCAGTCATAGAGCCCATGATCCAGTATCAGATATGGCATCCCATGACCAGCGCAGATTGGATGGCACGCTATTCTATCCTCTCCGAATCCCTTCCCGCTCTTGCGCCTCAATCCGCATCATTTTTTCCTTCTTTCCTTCGTGCCTTTTCAGCATCATTACAGCATTTTACGGCTGCGAGGTGGTGTTAAAGTTTGACCTCAGTCAATAAGAGAGGATGAGCAAAGCACAACATGTTCCAGTCGGAAAAAGAAATCGCAGCTCTGAGTTGTTCTTGCGGTTTGTCTTCCCTGGGAATGTCGTTAGAGACCGAGGTAAAGGAAAGCGAAAAGAAATAACTCTAGAACTAGAGTTAAATTTCCATATGCTGTATTTCTTCCAATGCAAAATCTGCTATTCGACATGTTAGATGTTGTGTGAAAATGGTGTTTTTTTTCAGAGTGTCAGCACATGCGTAATACTTTTTAACATGCCTTGTAAAAACTGTTTTGGAAATTTTACATGATAATTGTAAAAATAAAAATTGTGCTTTATTTATTTACATTGCACCAAACGTAGTTATTTAAGTCCTTTCGAAAATGTATAGACCATAAAGGTCTCTAATATTTTTCCGAAGCATGAAAATTAGTAATGATTCCATTTTTATATAACTAAACTCGTATAAAAGGAAAACTCTCTATTAAAAAATAAAAGAAGAGTAGAAATCTTCCATGAGTAGATAATTAATAATAAATAAATATAATAATGATTTGTAACAGCTAAAAATGTTTATACAAAGTGATCATTACTAATAGAACAATTATTCCGCAAATATATAATTAGCATTCATTAAATAGGTTGAATTATGTCTTTAACTTATATAAAACTACTTGATATTACATAAATAAATAAATGATTAAATTATTCATAAAATTATACTCATTAATAATTTATGTTCTCTCAGTCTGTAGTGAAGGTCGATTTGTTTGCATTTATTCACTATATTTTATTCAAAACCCTCTCTATTACAAATGGCAACAATTAATTACATTGTGAAATGCTTTCTTTTGTGACAGCAAAGAAAAGTTGATTGTCATTATTTATTAACTGCCTGAATTGTTTTGTTATGTATATTCAAATCGTTTCCTTGAAATAAATTTTATTTGTCTGCTTTATAACTTCCATTCTAAAAGGAAATATACTTTATGTTCGATAAAGACGAAACTCTTG
>BGPR01004854.1:46974-74699 GCA_013235015.1 Araneus ventricosus
GCAGTATCAAGGAGTTTCTATATTTTTTTGTGTTGAATTAAATATTTTCCCATGGTTGCTTCAACGCACTTAATCTATACTGAGAAACCTATTTTCTTTTCGAAAACATTTACCTGAATTCTTTTAAGATTTACGAAAGTTATTTTCATTCCTTTGTTTTTCAGACGCAATACTCTGCTAAATTTTAAAATTGGAATGAAAATAAATATCTAAGCGAAATAGAAAAAATTGCACAAGCATTTTCTTTGAAAAATCTGGAATACATTTTTTGGTATAGGAGGAAAACATAACAATATTAAAAACATGAATGAAATTTAATCCTTATTGACTCTCTTTGTACTGTTAGAAGTCTTGGTCTTTTTCTAACATTTCATACAAATGCGATTTATTTTCTTCTTTTGTAGATGTATGTCAAGTAAACAAGTGTTCTAAATAAGTCAAAGAAATAACTGAAAAGTTTCTCTTCAAAGTACAAACCTAAAAGAAAGCTACAGTGACCCGACTTTAATGGCCTAGTAGTTTCAAAAATAAATTGCGTTCCAATTCATACAGAAGGTTTAGGTATTTGCCCAATAATTGAATGTTATACTGTTGGCTTCTCGACTGACATTCATAAGACTTCTTTTAAGACTAAACAAACATTTATTAGAACATTAAAACACAACTATTACACTTCGTATCTGATTACATCGTAACATCGTTCAACCGTACTCGTACTCGTCTCTCATTTTAAATCAAATTCAAAGTAAGTCAACATCAGACCGTTGCCACTTATCTGGTATCATACACTGTTCTAACATTAAATAAGTTGAACTCATACTTTTGTCAGGCATAAATATTAAACATGCTTACAATATGTATAACACATCAAAGTTTTTCCTTAATGAAATGATTACAAAGAAATAACAATGAATAATAACCGCAATTCATATATTAAAATAATATTAGAAATTAACTGAGTATTTTAAAGTAAATAATTTTGCTACTAATGAAAGTGTTAACTTAAAAACGAAATTTTGCAATTTTCGACACAAGGAACAATAAATTCTGTACTATTTAAGTATTACTTATTAAGGTAAATTGCTATTTTTGGTTATTCAATATTTACATATAAGACAAATGAATCTTAACTCAAAATTAAATTATAGAGTAAAACTTAATAAGAAGTAAACACTAATACATACAAACTATGTAACCTGCATCTAGGAGAGAAATTATAAAAATATAGGTTTGCAGTACTACTTTTTGTTTTTTATCGGAATGCATGTTTTTCTTAGATATTTAGTAGACAAATCTGCCTCACTATTTGTTATCATATTATTAAAAAAAATCGAAACTTGTGATGATAAATATTATATGCAGATTACGGGTATTTGTATTCATTTTAGATAAACCGTTTTCTTTAATAAATATAAAAAACCTCTTTAATTTAAATTTAAACGACATGGAATGTCTATTAAATTATCTATCAATAAAATGAATTTTTTATTGATATAGAAATACTTATGGATATGATATATAATGTCTATATATATGTCTATAATATATGTCTATAATGTCTTAGATATGGAATGTCTATCAATAAAATGAATTTTTTATTGATATAGAAATACTTACAACTTTTTTGAATTACTTCTCAATTTGCTATATTCAGAGATGTTATAGTATATAGTATATAATTTCACATATTTATTTCCCTTTATAAGTGCCTTTGGCTCTACTTAAAACTGAATTGCAAATGCATAGCTTATGAATCGGATGCAGTAATAGTTTTGATGGTGGTCTTGCATGCCAAAATTCGCAGGATTGATCATCTGTTAAGGTCTGAATATTAGTGATCCAAAAGAACGAATACACCAGTTTGCATGACCCTTGAGCCTATTGGGCACACACATTCATCTAGAAAAGAGCCAATTTCTGACTGGGATTCAATTTCATAGTTACATGAAGTTTTTCAGATGAAGTTACGTCATGAACATCGTGACGAGAAAACTATTTAAATATTAAGCAATATTTTTGAAATAAGCATGTTTCAAAATAAATTATTGAAATTAATTTAAATTAAGACAACCAACCACATTCGAAAGCATTTTAAAAATGTTAAAAACTGTAATATAATTGACCACTGGATTGAACAATCTCATTATGCCATAAAAAATCAATCAGACGGGAAAGAGCTATCACACTTTCACAAAGAACAGCACACATCCATAAAAAAGCTACTTCCTCTCTCACAGAAAGTCAGATATCGAGCCATATACTATGCCTAATTCTCATTCTAAGCATGGTTCTAAGCCCGGCGATACTTTCTAAATGGTACGACCAGCTGTGCCGTTTTTATGGCACATAGTCTTTATTCCCTCGTTTCCCTTCGAAGTTCGGCTTTTTGGTCGGTGCTCGTAAATTCGAATTTTTTTATCTTCTTGTTCGCAAAAGCACAAAGGATGCGAAGTAGCCCTCTAAATTCGATAGCAACGATGTATTTTCATCTGAGAGACCGGAAGGGTTAAAATGAAATATATATTGAAGTGCAAAGTTTATATGTATGGGATAAAAAAAAGTAGTCACGTACCATTTTGCGAACAGAGGACAAAAAACGAAGAAAAAAATATTCGAGTGAATAAAAGTACCGAACACGGCGTTAGTCCACAAATGGTAGAGTCGTAAAGAATGCTGCGAACAGTACATGTTTTATTACTTGAAATACCAGCTTAGCAAATAGTTGTATATGTTTGAATAAACTTTCGGCGTATCGGAGAATAAGAACGGAAAAAAATACTAAAAAAATCGTAAATTTCATTCTTTCAACATCCGTAGAGGCATGGATTTAAAACGGTTAGTTTAATGTGACTTTCATACTTTTATTGCTTGCCAGACTTCTAAATTGCTAAACATTTACATTTGTTAATAGAAATGCTTTAAATGTTTCTATCAAATAAAAGGATTTCATTACTTTATATAGAGTATCTGACTTTTATTGGATTTAAATTCAAATATCTTACATAATTTAACTCCTATTTGTAAATAAATGAAAGTGTTGCATAATTTCCTACTCAGTATATCTAAGAGATGAAATAAATTTTATTCTTATCTGTAACCTTGTAAACAATGAAAGCGCATCGGAGATACAAAATACAATATTTATATAATATACAGATGGCATTAAATCGTAGAAGCAATTGGGAATTAAAAGAATTTGTTCAATTGAGGAAAGCTTTTAATTATAGTTCAGCTTCATAGAAAAAGAACATGCTTCTTAGAGATTACAAGGAATATCCCTTTTTGTTTTCTTAAAAAATATATAAAAACACGTTAAAAAATTGATTACGTTTAATATTGATATAAATCTGAAGGAAATTAAACGTTTCCATTTTTAATAATATACAAATTAATTCGGTTAGACTGTTGTCATATATATATATATATATATATATATATATATACTAGCTGTTACCCGCGACTTCGTGCGCAAAGAATTTTAATTATTATTTTTATAAATTCAATAAATGTTTTGTTGCATTTTGAAAGGGGAAAGTAAAAGTTCTGACGGTTGATAATACTTAATTGAACGGCTGACAGGAGTGTACTGTACATGTATGCTGATATAGTTATGTAAATTGTTTATCTATGCTAATGCACTTTTGTATACCATGTTATTTGCAAGGATGTAGAGGTTGTGTGGGTTGGACACACATGAACACGCCACATATAGTTGCCCATGCGAAAAATATGGTTTTTCCAAATGTACGCCTGCCACTTTCAGTGTCTGGCCCTGAGCCTGGCAAATGCTATTTTTAAAGGGATTTGTTACCTTTTGAACTGAGATGATAAATCCTTCGGTATTATCGGGAGGCATGCAATTAAAACACTCTCCCTTCTCCCCATAACAGTAGCTTTCATGACGTTTGGACCTAGGTGTGTAGTTTGCAACCGTGTGCCATTGCTCAGTCTCGGTATATCAAGGTTATGTTTTAGTAGTACTGGCACACCGTCTTTCAATCTCCGCTTGTCGGATGGTGCCCCTGACAATTCTAAGATGTTGAAGAGCTCTACAGGATATGATGTTCCTTGTTAATGCCCATTACCGTATCTACAGATGGATATTCTGTAATACCTCACTGTGAAAATTAAACAAAACATCGAGAGATTAATTCACTAACGTCATTGGATCACTGTCTAACCGTATTAAAAGCTGTAAATCCTATGACAACTGGAAAACGGAAGTGTAAAGTCTTCTTTGTTGTTTAAGGTCAAATAAAGCTATATTTTCTTATATTAACTTTAACACTGGCAAAAGCCCTCGCGCGAAACAATAATTTGGATTGAATTTATTTCTATAAGAATAAAAAGTATTGTTAGAAATTGCGATAAAAATATTTTTTTAAACCTTTATAACAATCAGAGAAAACACTTCATCGCAAAGAAATTATCATCTTTAGAAAGATAATTTTCTGCCCTTTAATTTGGTATAAAAATAATTGTTATTTAATAAATGTTTCAGAAGTTATTGGCAAAAAACGTCTAAGCATTAGGTTTAAAAGAGGCTAATTTTCGTTATTTAATTAAATACCTTAAGAACTAATTAATTCTGAAAGTTAGAAATAACACCTTTGACCTAGAAATATGCTCTAGAATGTCGTGTGTAAATATCATATCGCTACCGTTCACCGTTTAGGGGGAGTTCTTGTGACCGACCGACAGAGAAATACATGCAATTTCTGCCTCATTTTATAGATATTTATAAAGATAAGCAAAATTTTCAAAAATAAAGGTAAATTGTTCAAAGTCTAACCGTCGCCTTGAAACGGAGTAGCTGCAAATTTGCGTTGTTTCCAAATTGTCTGCACGTAATTAAAGTTATTAAACTTTAAAAAAATTAATAACAGTTGAAGGAAAAATGTCACAGAAACAAAATTGATATCATTGAACAGGTAAAATCTTGAACTTTAAGATGGTATAAAAATAATTTTTATCGAACAATTGTTTCCGAAGTTATAGCGGAAAAAAGGATCACATGATAGTTGATTTTAAAAATAATTTATTCCACATGTTTTCGCATTCCTGAAGGATCACGTGACAGTTGTTGAAAAATAAAATAATCTTCATCGATAATCGCTGAGTCAATGGGCTTTGTTAATTATTCAATTGTTGTCTGTAGTCAAAAATAATTAATTTAACGTGATTTCACCTAGCCTATGTCCGTTCTTGGGTTTCAAGCTACAACTCTGCCAATTCTCATCCAAATCGGTTTTGTAGTTTGGTCGTGAAAGCGTAACAAACAGACAGACACACTTTCGCATTTAATATATTATTAAGGATATATATATATATATATATATATATATATATATATAACAAATACGAAACAAACATAGCAGAAATGTAAAAGCAACATATACAAAATAAATATTCATAAAACAAAATGTCAAGAAAAAAATGTCAAGAAAAAAATCTGCGGAAAGAAAAAGCCGAAAGTGTAATATATATATAAAAGGGAAACATAAAATAATATAGAAAAATTTTCATTCAAATTCTTGGTTTATCATAATGTTCGGGGTAAAGGACAGTGTTTTTTAGCTATATGCCAACACTGTTCGCAGAAAACATTATGATTTCACTAATTTTTTAACGGTTCGTATAGATTTTACTTTCCCTGATGAGCATCTATACGCTTTTACCGTTTTACTACAGTCTCTCCATTTTATTTTAACATTTTTTGACTTTATATATATATATATATATATATATATATATATATATAACAGTCAAAAAAAGATCACAAAGATCCAATTCAATAATATACAAAACAGTAAAGAAAACAATCACAAAGATGAAGGATTTACAAAATGAACCAGAGCGGAAAAAACAAAAATTAATAATTTATCCAAAGAAAAACCATTTCAAACTTCTCCCTTTTTTCTAAAATAGTTTTGTATATTTTTCTTTTGTCAATATATATATATTCATATTCATTAAATGAAAAGAATTCTGTAGCGAAATGGCTTATTAAAGTTTTAAAGTTTTTTTTTAAAAAACAATATTGACTTAATATATTAAAATACACCAAATAACAAAAAGTAGAAGAGAATTTAAGTCGATTTCAGTTTTATCCTTCAATAGAGAATATAGGATAAAACTTTCGAAATAGGGATTTATACAAGACAAAAAAATCATAAGTTTATGTAACTCTAATCTGTCAAACGTGTCATTTGAAGCGTAGTGTGGATCATACGTTGGATAAGGAAAAACGGTTATTAGGAAAAATAAAAGATTTTACTTTCACTTCCGAACAGATTCACAAACAGATTTGACTTTAATCATGGCATTTATGTTTTTTAATGTAAAAAAATTTAGAAAAATTCATTTCGGATGGAATAAACTACTAAAATTATCTTCCTTCAAGTGAATAAATATTTAATAGTGTTCCTAGAATAGAAATCTTCAAAAAACATTCTTTAAAGAAATAAATTTACATATTAAATAATAGAAATAAGATTATAAATGATCGAGTAGTTTCCAAACAATTAAATTATCCCGGGAAAATAAATATGTTTTTTACTTAAAATTGCGTTATTTGATACCGAAGTTAATCATCGTGCTGGACAGAATTAATGTATGAAGAATAATATGTTTCATAATGAAGAACAGAATCTTTGCTTGCCATAATTTTAAACTCAAATTTCTTCTCAGATTTTTTGCATATTTTTGTTAAATTTTGCAGTCCAAAAGTTTACGTTGATAGGTCGGATGTCGGAAGGATCTTCAGAATTATATCTTGACATTAATTTATTACTGTTTAAGTTAAGAACACTAATTTATTACTGTTTAAGTTGAAGTCATTAATTTATTACTGTTTACTTAATTACGCAATATATTATTCTGAATTTTTAAAAAAATTGCTTATGCATCAAGTATTACGCGCGCTACCTTATATCTGTTTCATTATCATTTTTGGTGTAATAATATTAAAATAGCATCATTTGTATCATGTTAAATAAAATATATACGTATTAATGATAAATAACTTTAATTTGCATCTATACGTATAATGAATATGAAAAGAAAAGAGGAATCTTATTAATTTTTTTGAATTACAAGCATGTATTTATTTTATTCGCTTTTCCTGACTTACGAATTTTCATTTCATGTCCACAAAAAAATCTATCAAGTTGGAAATGAAAGCTTTGATAAAAAATGAATAGAGTTCAGCAATGCCTTAAAAATTCTCATTGAAGAAAATGAAACAGAAAAGCCGGATTTTATTCTTTACTTTCGAATTTCTCTCTCAAAATATCAATCTCAGAATTTGATTTGCAACTTATTATTGTTGACATAAGAACCAGTTACTTTAGATGGACAACAGTAGCTTTCATGCAATAAATGGGAATCGGCTGACATTAGCATGTATTTAATTCAATGCAAATATGAAACCAATACTTCTCTCTGTCACTTTTGATTTTTGAGAAACGTTTCGTAAATTCGCTCTTTTCGCGATAGTGTCACATTCTTAAAGAAAAAAGTTTCTAATTTGGGTATCAAAGAAATTTAACATTTAAGGCGCCATTATTTGATAGAATCTTTCGAAGATAAAATAACGTAGATTTATAGCATGAAAGTTGTCGCTTGCCATTAAATCTTTTAACACTTGAATCTATTTTGACACTGGAACTTTCTCTTTGATAGAAATAAAGCAATGTAATCAATAAGTTAATTTGTTAAAATTTAAAATTGTTTCTTAAGACTTCTCTTATGTAAGAAGCAGTGATATTTGTGATTAACGAAATGTTGATCAGATAAAATTTATTACTGAAAACTACTGACTAAGCTGATTTTATTAATTTCACCAGAAAGTAATGTAGTAAATAATCTCCTCTACCCAGCCGGAACCGTTCGGTGAGTTTGATTGAATAGGTTGCCGCGAATGGTAAAATGGGTACTGTGATTTGTTACAAACTAGCTGCCATCGACCCATGTACAGAAACCCTTACTAAGCAGGTGCGTCCCGTCGTCGGCGATGACTTTACCACAGATACTGTACCTCCAGGAGAAAGGAAAACTGGCATATTTCGGTCAACTTCTCATCCATTTACTCCTGGGGTTTGCCCGGGGGACTCATTAGAAGGTAATAATGAACTTTTATGCTTATACTCTGTTACGTTTCGCAATGTTTTCTATAGCACGTGATCTTGTAATTTCCATTCCTTTGTGCACGTCAATATTTCACACCAAATAATTAATTAATACTTTTATTTTAAAGAACTTTTCTTTAAAGCGGAGAAACTGATTTTTGTATTTCTCATTTTTTTTACTTGTTGGGTTAAGAATTAACAGTTTATCTCATGTATTAGAATTTCATGCTTTTATTTTCAATAAATCGATGCATACACAAACTAAGTCATGTATAAAAAAATTTAATACACTGAAGGTTCGCAAAAATTAAATTTCAAAATAATAATCAAAAATTTCTACGCATTACTTTGCGCACAAATCTTCTTCCATTTACAATTTTCATAAATAAGCTCATGCCAATGTGAATAGGAATTTGATATCATGGTTAACATTCAAAGATCGATGTGCTATTCTACTAAGCTAAGGCCACATACAGGAAATGTTGCAATTACGTTTTTTTGAATTATCCCATTTAGTAAAAATTTTCGATAATAAAGGAAACGGAAATTACAACAATTTATTTCTCTTATCACGAGCTTGAAAATTAATCAATCGATTTGATTGCAATGAATAAGAATAATTTTCTACACCAATTTTTTTAACATTTGGGATACTGAAGAGAAGATTATAAGAGTGAATCTTTCCCTAAATAAGTATGATGGTGAACACAGATGAATTTATTATTAAATATATTTTTGTCATTTGACTGAAACTCCCTATAAAATTTGGTGATGTTTGTTTTAAAAATAACGGCACACTTGAATTATTCGCAAAAATACTTTCATAAGCATTCATTTTTAATGTTGTTAATATGCACACTTAAGCTTCATGACGCATTATGTAAAAATTTCTTTTAAAGTATTTTTCAAGATTCATTTAATTCATGTTAGTTATATACGAGTCAATAAAAATATTTATACAATACTTATAAATACATTATTTGAACATAACAGTGAAAGAATAACTTTTGGTGATTCATTTCGAGATTGAACCTCAGAAAAGTTAAAAAATAAGCTTCTAAATACAGAGTTTGCTCCTAAGTATTTTATTAAAGAGAAATTTTCGGTAATAAAACAGGTTGGAGATAATAAATATCTCACTGGGAGAATGAGTACGGGAATAACATTCTCAGAAGAGCATAAAAGCTCCCTTAAAAGAAAAGGATTTTGAACATTAAATTTTATAACTTTCACAAAGAATATTAAGATCTTAGCGCACAAACTGCTGTTACAATGCTGCCTCTAAAAATAAAACGGACAAAGTTCGGTTAAAACATTTTAGTCTTTCTTATAACAGTATTAGGGCTTATTTAATGGCCCCTGAAGAAAATCGAAATTCAGAAGACCTTGTAATAATGCCGTAAATTCAACATTAATGCTGTGAGGTGAATAATCCTTTCTAAGTGGGTATCGAGAAATTCCGCAGCTCGGAAAAAAATAGAATATATAGGTTTTTTTCCCATGAACTGAAAAGAATTATGCGAAAATAGATTCAACTTTCGCAAATTTTATTGCTTTTCTTATTCGTCGGAAGCACGTGTCTTGTAAAGAGAATATACTTAGATTAGAAATATTAGATGTTCATTATTAGCTTTCTTATCATAATTTAATGCTTCATTTGGCTTTATCTTAAATAATGATGTCGTACATATCATAAAAGATGTTTATGTTAATATCTTTCTTGAAATAGAGTGTTTAGTATAAATGGGATCTGAAAGAAATGATTTATATTGAGAGGAACACACATCAAAAGTAATGGAACTGCTACTCTGCCTATAGGGGTTAGAAGTTTTTTTCTAGGATTTTTGCGAAGGTTTGCACATGCGCTTTGCCGGCACTTGCCTTAGGTCGCTTTTTGAGCCTTTCACACATTGCTTGCAAGTCAGCATGAGAAAGCCACTTCCTGGCATCTCAAACTTTTAAACATATCTTACCTCGAATTTGTTTCTTAAGGCATCTAGCAGCAAAAAGTTGACGTAATTTTACTTTACTTTACGCTACGACACACCCCTGTCTCCAGAGATAAAAATCTCCGGTTTGCAGTTTCGATGAGTGTGCGTATAAAATTTATTCAACAAAAAAAGGGTTAAATACAGTGTTTTAACATCGACCAGAAACATGTGAAAATTATAAGAACGATGAAAAATATGTGTTTACATATGAAATGAAAGACCCGCGAAACAAAAATGATTTTAAGACAGGTCCCAAAAGTTCGCTGCATGTATATACTTGTAGGAGGACTGATTAGTCCTAGGTATTGAACCTCTAGAGGATCTTAGTCCATCAGTCTGAGGTCTTCGTGAAGGAGTGAAATCTGGGTCGAAGTCGGATGAACTGGTTGCGTCCGGTGGCTGTTTTATGAGGTTCTCATTTCCAGTGAGGAAAGATATAAGTTTAGCTATATTTATTCTAGAAAATCCCTTGTTTCTACTGCAGTTTTAGTTATTCAGAATTACACGAGATCCAGTACCGTTTTGACATTTGCAGTCACTAACTTTAAATTTTAAAAACATGAATATTTAAAAGTTGCCGTCTTCAGAGAAACTGAAATTTATAACTGATCATATCTCATTCCCTTAGTAGAAGCGATTGCTTGCGTTTACCTAATGTCCAGGTTCCCTGTACATTGATAAAAATTGAATATTGAAACACTAGGAATCTTGATTTGTTTTGAACTCTCTCAGTATAGCAATTCGAATAAAAAATGTGATTAAATATCAGCGCTTCTTTGCAACAAATATGCAGAGTATCTTTATGTCTTTTTTACATTTTAAGTAATCGTAAAATAGTTAAATATGTTACAGACTTCTAGAAAAGTATATAATAATTAATAATGCTTATAATTATAAAGCAATTAATCCTTCGTATAAAATTTATGAAACAGAATCAAGGTAGAAAAAATATGGAATTTAGATTATTAATAAAAATATTTTCTACATTCTTTCTGGGAAGGAATACTTTTACAACGAATTTCTCTTCATTATACAATACACAACCTTATTTTTGGTCTGCAAACAAAGAAAATTCAATATCTGCCTTTCAAAAAGATGAAAAAAAAAACGTTACAATTTTTTATTGAATGAATAAAAACTTAATTAAAACTTAAACTAAATTTCTTCGGATTAAATTGGAAAAATATTTTAAAATAATAAATTGAATCAGTTATTTTAAGCAACATTTTGCTTTAAAATATTGAAGGAAAAAATAAAAGTAAAGATTAATTTATGCTTTATACAATAAAAATTACCTCTCACCTTTTTATCATCTCATGATCTTTTCTTATCTAACTGTGCATTTTTCCTTAATATTATAATTGCTTCTTTTTACATATGCAAAAGAAAATTTACGTTTTCGATTTTTTTATGTTATGCTCTAAAGAAATTCCTGTTTATTGATTCTTATTGTGAACAGAAGCAAGCAATGGATATAAATTGCTTTTCCTTCTTGTTTAGAGGGATTTAACAAATCAATCATGGTGGGGAAACGAATGTCACGTGTGTTTGTTGTAAAATTATTTAGTAAAAGGTTTTGCCCTTAATGAATGATAAAAGCTCTATTTGCACAATATATTTTACAATGTTTCCACGAAGTTGCTACGATATTTTGAATGCAGTACAACATCGTAAAGATATTGTATGTATATGAAGGGGCTAGATGATACCTCAAAACATGCCCTGCTTCATCTTTAACTCAGATCAGTTAGTTGCAAATGATACTCCAGGCAAATGTTCAACAATAAACATTTATTTCATATTTTAACGAAGCATATAATGCAAAAAGAACTCGTCAACTGAAACATTAAAACACTTGAAAATTTAAACAAAAATATTTGCAGAACAAGAATCAGGACGATACATCTCGTATCGAAAGTTGTCATGTAAACAGAAGAACACTTTGTGATTGGAAGAACACTTCCAGCGAGGAGCAAAGGGACTACAGGTACATCTGGATTACTGTGTAGCTGATGATTAAAATACTGGTACAAGCTGCATACATTATGAAAGACGAAATCTAAACTAGTCGGGAAGGCTCATGCTCCGCTTAAGCTAGATGGCTGACACCGTCTGCTGTGCTGCTGTAGACCCAACCAAGGAGACTCATTTTTCGCTAAAGTGAGATGGCTGACACCGTCTACTGTGTTGCTGCTTTGCCGGAACTGACAAAAGCACTCGTATAAATACGTGGACCAATATTGAACGCACAGAACAATTGCCCCTTCTTTGCATCTAGAATGAAGGAATAAAGCTTCTCCACCTATCGCCTCATGACAAAGTGAGAGGTGAAATGCAATGGCAAGGTAAGAGGTTCGAGAGGCCACCACATATATTTCAGGGCACCTTGTGCTAACAGGCAAGGAACGTAGCCTTATCAAAAAGTTTTAGAAATTTTATAAAATCATAAATATAAATTCGAAATAAGATGGAAATATTGAAATGTTTTGTGAGGTAAAAATTTCACGCATATGGTTATTTTGGGGGGCATTAAAATTAGTATAAAATTTACCCGTAGGTGGCGCTGAAAAGAGGAAAGGTATAAAAATATGCAAACTAGACTATTTTTTTAGACAAATATGCCCCCAAAATTCAGTTGCATCATTTCTCATTGGGATGATAGCATGGAGTGTCTGAAAAAATGTTTTGGTTCCATATTTGAGGATATTTTAGATAAGTGCCCTTGATAAAATTTTCTAAAAGGTGAGGCAACAGGCCACTTTGCAATTATAGTAAATTCTTTTCTGAGTTGAGTCCTTTGGGGAAGATAACGTCATTAACAGTTCCCATGGCCCCCTTGATCGCCAGATTTGACAATGTATAGATCATGACCTTCGACAGGAAGTCCTTCCTTGGAAGTGAGAGCTGTGATTCGCCTAGATTTGCTGTAAGTGTATTCGGACATTTAGTATCCTATTTGTTCTTGCATTGTAATTCGTCTGCTATATTTTGTGCCTTATGGTGGAGGTTATGTCGAACACCTATTCTAATAAAAATGTTAAAAATTGTCTTTCATTTTGAGTACCTATTCATTCGCTTAGAACAGCGCGCAGAAAAGGAAATTTTTTTGTGCTGATCTTCTTCCCTACCGCTTTAACTTCATGTGCATACATTGCTTACTCCAGAAGCTATTTTGAATTTGAGATTATTTTTTTACTTTGCTGATCAAATACAGCTTTATTATTTTATTTTATTAGAAATATAACTTAAGCATTATTTTAAAGAATCCTATATTTCAACATTAAACTAAATAAAACATTATAAATAAGAAAAATAGATTTAATAGAAATATTGACACAAAAATATCTCAATCATTTTATATAAAATATTTAAAAAAAATATTTTTACCTAAATAGTTTTAGCTGAAATTTTAGTATAGGAGAAAACAGATGGTAAATAGTTTATATTCTAGTAATAAATGCCGTATTTTCTCATTTAAGAAACTTTTTTTACAAACTAAGGAAAAAATATGCATTATCAGCTTTCACAAAGTCAAATTGACTTAAAAAAATCAGTAATTGAACTTTATTAATATCTCACAGAGGAGGCAACATGGCCACCATTGATGATGACGCGTCTGTTCAGTTCTCTAAAACTGGTTTGAAATTCCTGAAAATGTGTACATTTCATTGCTAACTAATAATAGTTTTATCAACTAATTGTCACAGTAGACATAATCGAATATTTGGGTGTAAGCGTTGTATAAATTCAGTGAGTAAACAATGAAAGAGGTCCTCATGCATCATTTGGAAATGAAGGAGAGTTTTGAAATATCGTATTTCTGCATTGGAAAAAATTGAGAATATTTTAGATAAAACATTGCCAGAAATTGCAAAACCATATTAAGAATAGAATTTTCCTAAGGGTTTTATAAAGTCATTCTTATTTCAAACATGGAGCAAAGGATCTTCTGTTTCACTTAAAAAGAAGCCAAATAATAAAAGTAGAAGAGTTTTAGATTTATTTCGCAATAAACATTGTTCTCGTTTTTCTCGGAAGAGAAATAAATTCACAAGGAATTACCTTTCATACTGAGATTTGCTTACACGCTGATATCTTTTTATGTTTTAAAAAGAATAGAAATTATAAAATTGAGAAAAGATATTTGTTTTTTTACATTAGGGAACGGCACACTTCAAAAATTGAATGGATTTCACTGGGGGAATTAAATGAATTAATTTTAAGAAGTACAAAGTTATTAAAAATAAGAATAAGACAAAAACATAGAGAAAATATTTTATAATTATAATAAAATCAATCTTCCACTTTTTAAAAATGATATTTTTATGTTAGAACGAGTTAGATAACTAACAATTGTAAACTAACCCAACAAACAGTAAGTAAGGTATGGGGATATATCAGAAAATATATCTCCAATATATATAGATATACTATAAAAGATTTTGTTCTTACTTTAATATTTTTACTGTTATTAACCATTAAAAATCAAAAGAATTTTTATAATATTAAAGAACTGGAAAGGAAAGCAAATTTGAAAAATATTGCCTTATCCTTACAAAGCCTGGAGGCATTAAAAAAGTTGACAAGTAAGTAAATTCGTGAAAAAGAATTTATATTTTAAGCTGATAATACCTCACTAGGCAATTGTTCTATTAGACATCATCGTAATCCTTTGTAAGTAAAGGACGTATAAATTCAATAACAGAGCATGCAACCGGAGTCTAGGCAATAAAGAACACTTTTTCTCTTCCTTTGTTTAGCTTTTAGCTTTCATTCCCCTGTTCCTTTGATTCAAGGAATTAGAAAAATAACCCAGTGTTTTATCTTTCTAACAGAACTTTCCTGAAGAAACTATAAATATCAGGTTTCTAAATCCTTCTCTTTCGTAAGCGTATGCCAGGAAATTAAATAACCTAATATCTTTTATCTCTTTCTAACAGAAAAACATCTCCTCCTTTTGTATTTTATTTATTTGTGGAGTTATTTTCAATAAAGCAATCTTTGTTTTTCTTTAAAATTATGAATCAAAGATTTAACAGCTGAGGCAAGATATTATTAATTTAAACTAGGGGAGGTCTTTTCATGCTGTATTTGAATTAAATGTTCGTTTTATATACTGAAATTCCTCAAAAATAAAAAAAAAATAATATGTGGTTTCTCTTTGTGAGCTTACTTTATAAATTAATACTGACATAAAACAGAAAGTTTAGTTTTTATTCTTTGTTTAGTAATTATATTAAAAGTTTTTAAAATAAATTTATCTATATCATGTAATACAGCTTTCTTCATTTCAGCTCCCTGTATCTGCTGTAGTTTAATATTCTTTACGAAAGATGAAATCTTTTAAAATTTTTCATAAGAAAGATATTTGAATGGTCGAAAATATTTTATCACTCAGTTGAAATATCATTCATTTTTCTGATATGTTTTAATTTGGTTATTTTTTGTGCCATAGGTTTCGTCATTTCTTCCTGTTTATAATATACTTAAAATGACGTATTATGACGTATTTTCATAGATAAACTCAAATGAAAGAAATGTTATTACTTATCTCATTTTATTTGTTTATCGTTAATTGTTTAATGTTATCTTTAATTGTTTATTGTTATCGTTATTTGTTTATTGTTTGTTATTTGTTTATTGTTATCGTTATTTGTTTATTGTTTGTTATTTGTTTATTGTTAAACTATGATGTAGTTTTCTTCAATTAAAATC
Source organism: Araneus ventricosus (assembly GCA_013235015.1). Lineage (NCBI taxonomy): Eukaryota > Metazoa > Arthropoda > Arachnida > Araneae > Araneidae > Araneus > Araneus ventricosus. The sequence continues at coordinate 62,810 of BGPR01004854.1, forward strand.
TAACAAAAATAATGAGAATTAATATTTTTTCTGAAACTTCCAGTATAGAAGGATATAGAGGCATTTCACTGAAAAGACTTATACTGTTTTTGTAAAACAGTACTATTTTCAAATATTGTTTTATAAATTAGTTAAAGAAAAATAATTTTAATTAAGCTATGTTTCATTTAAAAATTAAAATATATTTCCATAACTATGCAATTTTTATACATTTTAAATCTTCGAAGAAGGCTTTTTTAAACATTATTAGAAATGAAATAATATTTAATTAAACTTTGTATTTTCTTCCGAATTTTTTTCAATGTTTCAGTGTTTTCGCTTCGACAATAAATCATTCTCTTTTTACTCACATTAAATGTTCTGTTTGGGAAACATTCAGAGATTATTTAATTTGCAGTAAACATTGAGTATAAAAATTATTGGATATTATTTGTAATATCAAAAATAGTATGTTGTTTGTTTTAAGAATTGTTATAGTGCAGCGTTAAAGCAGAATGATTCTTCATGCTTTAGTGCTTGTTTATTGTTTGAAAGTAGTCGCGAGAGTAAATTAAATTAATTCATCCGCGAAGTTTGAATACAGCCGCGGTAGTTTAGTGTTAGCATCTCGGCTTTCGCTTCGAACTTCACCAAATATCCACCTTCAATATGACCCCTCAAGTAAATAAAATAGTTCGTGGGTCAAATATCCTGACGTAGGTGCGAATGTTTGGCGAAAAGTTACGAGATTTGTCCAAAAAAAACCGCTGTGTAATTTCAAAATGAAAAATTGTTCTAGGAGACAAACATGCAGAGCTTCTAATGCTTTCATTTAATGAAAGAAATATGCTGTTTTAAATGATACAGACTGCAGAAAAGCGTATTTAAATGACATAATAAGATCCATTAGGATAAAAATATTGTAAGATAATTATTATTTATTATAAATGTATTAAAATTTAATATATATTATAAACTTTTAAAATATAGTTGAAACTTGCTGAACAATTAAAAATTGGATGTACAAATGTGATGAATTTAAATGATCGAAGTACTTTATTAGTCGAAATTAACCATTTAGAAATTTTTAATATAAACAAAAAGTATGAATTTCGCAGATTCAGAAACTCATAGCTTGGTAAAAGTATATTTTTTTATAAAAATTATTATGTTTTCCTTACACGTATTCGAGTTAATAAACATCGAACATAAGCTTAGTATTGTGTAGGTAATTGCACTTAATTTTCTGTATTTATATACAAATGTTTATTTTATTATGTTTCTGTTTTCATTATGTTCGTCATTTTACCACTCTAGTGAAACACACGGTATACTTTACTTGCAATATTTTTAGCCTACCTGGTCCTATTACGTCCTTTAAATATACCTGGAATTTCTCTCATATATAAATAGATCCAATTTTTAATTAAGATCTTGCGAAATATACATTGTTAAATATAAAATGTTTCCCTTTACACATAATAAAAAATATTTTCATTATCCATTTACTACTATTCAACATTAGCTATCGTTAAAATATCACAGCTCATAAGCATATAGTTATTTACAAAGTGGAAGAGATAAACTTGGTGTCAAAATCTAAAATAGTCTTTGATATGGATTCCGAAATTTTTTGTGAAAAGGGATATTAATATGTAATAAAAATGTGTGTCATGAGATATATTTATTATATTTTATTAAAGTATTTTAGAATTCTGTAGGAAATTTGCTGGTGAAGAAGGAGCAAATAGCTTTTTCGCAAAAAATGAAATTAAAAGGAAGGTAGTTTTCTAAAAAAATTAGCATGCATAATTTCTAATGTACTTTTAAAACAGAATTTTATTAAGACCTTTGATATACTGTATGTCTCCTTTAATTACAATAAGATAAATATAAAGTTTTTTCATTATAAGAGGAATTCCGCAAAACAATATTGACTATAGAGTTTTCATCGTTTCACAGAAAATAGTTATAATTTGAATTCAATAACTCTTGTTCTGGTCATTTTTTCATCTTTAGAAAAAATCAAAATAACTTTCTATAAATTCGTAAATTAAACTTCAATGAACAAATATGCAATAAAATTGCGATTTTCTTGTAACACAAATTTAATTTCAAACTTCGATTATTTTCAATAAATTTGCCGTGACTCCCCACAGATTTTTACATTTAAATTTAAGGCAGTAATCTTGATTTTGATTTTTTTCAAAGCACGCTACTATCATTTTCCCATTCATCAATATCTTGCTACATAATATGTTTGTTTTTGTAATGAATTGATTGAAATATTAAAAAAAATGTTCATAACTTTGAGAAATGAGTAAAATAGACCTAAAACATTCTCTTAATATATTTAATCATACTCTTCTGATTAAGAATTTCTCTCGCCAAGCATTCCTTTTGTATACATTCAAGTGAACCTCTTGCTAGCTCGGAACTTTCGATATCCATTATATATATTGTCATCTTCTACATACTTCAGCTTATTTGAATATATATCTAATCATCTTACTTCAGTTGAGACAATTAATAATAGTTACCAAAAATACTTTGATGAACGAAGCTTCTTAGTCTATAATGTAATAATAATATAACATAACTTAAAATCTGTCTTATTCAAAATTCATCAATATGTTTTAGATCTCTTGAAGAAAAATATATTATTAAAATTTGAGTTCATGTATATGGAAAACTGATGCTTTATTTTATGATATATTTTATTTTTCTAGAATAAGATGTGTTTAGGGCACCAAATTATTATAAAATGAATTTAATTGGAAATCTCTACTAATAATAAAGGATAATCTGTGTGTGTTGGCGCTCTACAGGGCAGGCCGCAGAGCTTAGAAAGAGGAAATTTAGCACAAAAATAGTTTGGACGGTGGGAATGTGCACATCGGTGCCTCCTTTAAATTTTAAATATAATTTTATTTAATTAAAAATTAAACAAGATTTTATTTTTTTTCCTTAATAACTTCCGAAAATATTGCAGCACAAAAATCATTTTTACACCATCGGAAAATTTAAAAAAAATATATCTTTTCACCGATATTAATTAAGTTGCAGTAACAATTTTCCTCTAATTTTAATTAATTTTTAAAAATATTTTAGTCATAATTTACAACAATACTTTTCATTGTTGAAATAAAATTCAAATCGTTTTCATTCTTAAATAAATATTTACTTAAGTGTTTCTCTTCCATTGTTGAAAGCAAAATATAAGCCTAATTTGTATTTTCTTTCCTTTTTTGTTTCACCAGTTTTTGTGTGAAATCTGTAGACGCAGTCCACTAAGATATTTATTTATTTACAACCCGCCCCAGCCCAGCCTACCCAAGAGGTTGTAAACGGAGGGGAAACGTCCTCTAAGATAGGAAAAACAAAATATATACAATAATCTGAATGATTATGGTTTCTATGTTTTAATTTGTTTTTAATCAGCAGATGTGCAACACCATTTTAATGTTGAAATCAGAGGCACATATTACATGAGGAATAAGAAAGTAAAGTTGGATCCGACAACGTGGAATTTGATGTTGCATGACAAAAACAGTCACTTGACACCATTAGGGACGTTCATCTATACGAGGATCGGAACAAGTGCATGACTGCTAAAAGAACTCGGGTTAAATGCCTATCGCAATTATACTTTAAAATTTGTTTGCTAAGGGAACCATTAATATCAAAGTAAGCATAGGGCATTCAATTCAATTTATTTTCTCACCGGCAAACAAGCTAGTAAGCAATAGGAGCAGAATCCTCAGGTTCAGTCATATGTAAGATTAAAGAAAAATGTTTGCATTTGATTTTAAATATATTGTTCAATTCTTTTTACTAATTCAGATCTTGTAAGGTTTTATGGCAAATTTTGAAGAAAAATGTTCACTTGTGATTTCGAAAAGTTATTTTCATGTAGGATTTCTTTCGTTATTATAATGTTGGTTTTTTTAAATACTATGATAATGAAATAATTTATATCCATAGAATAATGGTTAACCCGCGAGGATGCGCGTTCCTTCCATTTACTCGAGGACGCGCGTCGGCTTCGTAGGCCCGGTATCCTGTCTTTTAACAGAATGCACAGGAAATTACGTTTGTTTTAATAGAAAACATTTGTTGCACTAGTGTACAACATAAAAAATATTAATAAAATAATTTTCAGATAAATGTCTTCTGAGGAGAGCATTAAATTCAAGAAGATGCATAAATGCTTGTACTTCCAAGTCTTCCAAAAATCTGAATTCGCCTAGATATAAGTAATAATGCATCATCTTCTCATTGATAAACATTTCCAAGAACTAGACAAGAACCGATTATGCAACTTTTGTTTCACAAAAGTTTTCTGGTAGTTGTATGACGATGTTGTGTGTAAAAGTTTTCATATTTTTACGAGGTTCTTTTTTCCACCATTTGAGAATTCCACCTATCTTACAGTTCCATACCCCATTTCTTAACTCCAGCCTTCATCTAAATAATCGGTGGACTCACAAATATCCCATTAATTGTCTTATTCCTTTTCAGAATTCTATTAATGATCTCTAACTAATTCAACAGAAACAATTTCTTTATTTTCTTCGTTAATCGATTCTTAATTAGAGGACTTTCAGGTAAAAGCTTTTCTAATCTTTACATCTCATATTTGTAGTTCGAATAGAGATAAATTGGCGTGATCTATCTGTTCTCTTTAGGAATCCTGCACAGAAACGCGAGCGCGCGCGTCGGGCTTCAGAAGCCCGACCGTCTGTTTTCTGAAATACCAAATGAGGGGAAATTCTTAACATACCTGTGGTCAGCAAGTTAATGACCGTGAATGCAGCTACTGTGAATCTGAATTTTTTTCACAGAGGAGTTAATTTTCTGTAATAAATTCTTTCAGATACCGACCTCGCAGGCCCGATGCGTATCTTGTCTAGTTAGGCTTTCTTTTCATTATTGTGAAACAATTGATTTTTGTTTTCTTTCAATAGAAATACCAAAAGTTTTATTTAAAAATTATTACGAAACAAGAAAATACTCATCAAAATATGTAAGAAAATCTGAAATGCTTATTATAAATTGTTTAACAAATTGTAAATATCTGAAAAGTGTGTTAGTACAAAAAATAATTTACCTTCTTTCTAAATTATATGCTAAATATATCTTAGTCATGAACTTACACGTTAATTTGTATTCTGACGGCAGTGTAGTTTTATGCGAATAAAATATCTTTAATTAATTCTCAGGGAAAGGAGTTGCAATTTAATCTCAATATAAATTAAAAAAACTCACAGAATAAAAAATCTCGATAGAAAATATAAGTCATTGTAACGATCCCATTGGACGATTGCAGCGCCACCTCCCTTGCTGAGTATATTTGCCATGATATTCATCAGTTGGACGATGGACTTTACCCTGTGTGGGATTGAGTTATTCCCCCCCGTTTGTAACATTAATTATAACTATTTTTATTTACTGTAAATATTAATTTTGTGTAATGTGAAGTGTCTTTTGTGTAGTGACTGTTTATTTGTTAATTAAAAAATAGTTTAAAAGTAATTTTGTTTTCTTTTAGAGCTAGCCGAAATTTTTAAATAGTTGCTACATCATGATGATTTGTACAGAATGCGTTATGTTCTTAGGATTAATATGCACCTGACAACCTCTGACATGCACAGTTTGGAAATAAAAATAATAATGTAGTTAAAGATAATCGCATTATAGTATCTGATTATTTTGTACTTGCTGTGTTTTATTCATGTTTTCTAAAAAATTAATTAACTACCTTACTTCCTGAATATCAGTTTTCACCCTTCAAGAAATGTTTTGTACAAACTTTTATTCCAACAAAACAAATAGTACTAATAAACGTTTGAAACGAATAACACATTTCTCAGTGCAGTTTCCTTCAAGAAATGTTATGCACGTACTTTTATTCCAATAAAACAAATAGTACTAATAAACGTTTGAAACGAATAACACCTCTCTCAGTGCAGTTTCTTTGAAAACTATTTGAATAGATTTTGTTTATGAAAAGCAGGAAATAACTATAAGCCTTTGAAGAATCTTCCTCTCAATAATAGCTTTCTGTAGCGCATCCTCACTTGCTGAGCTTTAATTTGCTGGCAAAGTCGCTTTTACAATTTTTATACCAAAGCACCATTTGGCACCTTATCTTATTTTAGATAAAAAAAAAAAGAAGAGAGAGAAAATTCTCTCCTTTTGGAGAATATCATGTAACAGAGAACCGAGTAAAAAGAAAAAACATAAAAAGAGCAAACTTCTTACATCAAAGGCAAAGAAACTTTGAAGACAGGATTTCTTGAAAAGGGAGTAAAAAGAAGACGAAAGAAAACTTGTGCCACAGAATGGTTTCTGGCCTGTTAGCAAGTGTATGGGACGATGCTCATTAAATGCAAGAAAAAAGGGGCTGTTTGAAGCCTTCTAGATTTTGTGGGTAAGGAATCGGTTCTTTTATTATCATTCCTTTGAAAATGAAAGGCAAGATTACAACTTCCTTAAGCGGCTGTTACGAACTGAAAATAACATGGTTTCTTCTTCACCGTCTTATTGGGGATTTCACTTCTTTTCACGATGTTTTAATCAGATATGTTTGTATAGCGTGAGTGTTCATGAATTGAAACCACCCTTTAGTAAAGAAATGGTGGCATAAATTGGTTGCATTTATTTTCTTTGGATGCTGAAATAGGAAAGGATGCATTAACACATCGCTGGAGTATGCTTTCCCATTTTGAGCATCTGAATATATAAGCTTCAATGCGTGCATTTGAAACTGTTTCTTTGTAGAATTATTAAATAATAATCTTCTATTGACGCCAACATGGTTCTTTTCATGGTATTTCTAAAGAAAAATAATTTTCTATTTCAAAAATCTAAATGCATATGCTCTAATCGCTTACATATGAAATCAGGTTTTAACCATGAACTGTTTAAAAAAGTATGCGATTGAAATTATTGTTATGAAAATTCTATTTTCCATGCCACATAACTGTATATGAATATTCCATTATGCTCCATAAAAAAGTTATCCCTGAAAGGTATTTTGCAACATATTAAGAATAAATACTTTTTTACGAATTTGTTATTGAGACCCTGTGAATGAGTAATTGATATCTCATTTATTAGCATCCACTTATATTTTTAGATTACTTTTACAGTATAAATGGACTTACGCAACAGAAACTAGGGGAAACATCATTTTTAAAAATTAAATATAAGGGTTCAATAATTGTCTTGTTTAACTCCATCTTTTGTAAAGTTAATTGTTGCTGTTCATTTTCCTCCTATGTTTGAAATGTAACCGTCAGCGCTTCGAAAATAAAACTCTCTTCCTTCTATTTTGAAAAAACATGTTTATATAAATACCAAAAAAGTGATTTTGTAACCCTTTAGATATTTTTTTTACAAACTAAAGTGCCACATTTTCCATATTTTGAAGCATCTGAACAAAATGAAATTCATGTCATTGGTTTAAATGGTTTATTATAGTGATCTTATTAATATATAATTATAAATTAACATATCTAATTTTACTTCACTTATTTTGTGAACATAATCAAAACATGTAAGGAAACAAATTGTGATTCGTTGGTTTTTAATTAAAACCTAATTAATGGTTGGTTAATTAACTTCCTTTGTGGTGTTATATTAATGTTTTCTTATATTTTTTTGTCTGTTATCATGTTTCATTCATATGCCCCATTTTTGTAGGTGGAAGTTGAATCTTCATATCATGATTATTTTTCATATATGATTTTTTTTCTTGTAGAAATTCTTACAAACACAATTACGCTATTTTTTGATATCTTTATTTAATAAGATAATCACCCAGGCTTAATTGAGGAAGTTGTGTAATTTTTACAGAACATAAAGATATAATCATTCTGCGAAATTCTTAACATAATGATAATATTTTAGCACTCTGATAATGAAATCATATTAACTTTTATTAATTTTCGTAATTAGTAGTTATGTATATATATATATAACTATTATATATATATATATATATATATAACTATAATATATATATCATTATAACTATTATATATATATATATATACAACACTTGCAGCGCCTCCTAGTAACAAACTGCAGAAGTAGCATTCCTATCTCGAGAACAGTATGACATAGGGGAAAAAAAGTCAACTACACAGCTATAGAGTATCATCGATTTAGTACAAAAAGACATCTTGTGGGCATTAATGCTGAGAAAAGAATGCTTCAAGCGCTCATTTATTTTTCATGATTTCCCAAACTGTTGCGTGATGAAATATGTTGGAAAGAGAGGAAATATACTAATTTTCACAAGATAACAGTATTTCTAGTGTTCAGTCTACTCTCTGGCAGCTGCAGTACACATTTGAACCCTTGTTTGAATGTCATGTTGCACACATTTTAGCATATTAGGTGTCACGCTGGCACGGGCATTCGTAATACGTCGCCGAGGGTTCGCATACGCCTGCTGTTCGAAGTATTGCAAAGGGTAAAGTCCACTAGGGTCATTTTTGTCCAAAAGATAATATTTTCTCCTTTCTTCCACATTTCGTGACTTCACAATTTCTGAATAAACAAATGTATGTTTTAAGTGTTTTGTTCTTAGTATTAATATCCACAATGAGTCTTTTTGTACTAAATCGATGATATCCTACAACTTTCTAGTTGACTTTTTTCCGTACATAGTAGTGTTTTCTAGATAGGAACGCTAATTCAGCAGTTTACCATTAGGTTGCGTTGTAAGCGGTCTCGTAACTTAGCACATAGCTACTTTACTACACCTATACACTACTTTTATGACTATAGCTACAGTCGTTCTGATGTTAAAGTGAGGTGAACTACAGAGAGATAGAATTAAGTGAAATACTGCGAAAGATCAACCATATTAGGGAGTATATAAATTTATTTTGGATTTGAAAAATGTCTCTGTCATGGTGCCTAAAAATTGCGACACAATAAATAGAACTGTTATTATCTATCCACGGTTACTGATTCGAATTGAAGCAAAGACTTAATTTTCTGTTTAATGGCATTTGGTATACTAACATTCACCGCAAGGCTCTGGGAATGAGTCCAAACAAATAGATTGGTTCACCTCTTTTCTTTATAAAGCAACGAATTGAAGAGAGTTTATTTTCCGCAATTCATTCATCCTACATGAATTATTTCCGAAAACCACGCATGAAAAGTACAGTCACGGAAAAAAAGATCCACCCAGCATTATTCCACCGCTAATCATTGCTTGTTAAAACTAAAGATACCGTTTTACAGGAAATAATGTATACTAAAAGAGTCTAAGGTTAAAATTTCTTAAGGGTCATCTACATATTTAAAATGATACTAACTTCAAAATTCTCAATGGCATCACCCTTTTTGATGCCATAAATAAATTTCCCATGAAAAAATACCCCAGGATATTAACTCTGGTTAGTATATCATTAATAGATTTCAACATGTTTTAATCCAGCTAACACGCCGCTGGCCATAAAATGTGCTGAGTCATTTTAATGTTGAAATCAAATGCATATTTTACAAGAGGAATAAAGAAGTGGAGATAGTGTCGACAACGTGGAATTAGGGGTTACTGGACATGGTCAGTTATTTGACTCCATTAGGACATTTATATAGACAATGAATAAAACAGGTACAAGGTCACTATTAGAAGACGGGTTAAATATCTACCACAATCTGAAGTTTAAAATTACGTTGTTAAGACAACCATGAATTTAAAATGACGCAAGATTGAATTGAAGTCCTATTCCCGGCGAACAGGCTGGTTGCCGAAGGCTGCTAGTATTTTACTAAAGAAAAGGCTTTACAGAAGTACCGACATTCCTAGTCATAACCGTCTTATTTCTTTAACGTATTTCGGGGATTCATTATTTTCATTCTTGATTGGGAAAGAAATGCAGAAAATGCTGATACTAATGGTTCGAAAAAAGAAAAATGGTTTGGAAACGGTTCTTCATCAGAATTTATAAATAAATACAAGATTACTTTGAAATGTTGCACTACAACCAACCATCATTTTTTAGTCTTTCAGAAGATCTGAATAAAATTCAGAACTCTGAAAACATCTTTAAAAGTATCTACTGCATAAGATATGCCGAAGGAGCATAAAGTCTTTCCCTGTTTACGAAACCCTAGCACTAAGTTACAGTTCAAAATAATGGTGTAAAATTTTTATCTTTTCCATAGCTTTATTCTTAGATTTTTTTCATCGAACAGACAGCGAAACTAGTCCATAAAGTAAGCAGTCAATCAAAAATTAGTTTTTAATGAAATAAAGTTAATAAGGGAAAAGCAGAGTGTGTTTTGTGGTTCTATGAAGCCAATTCGACTATTTCTGGTTAATGAGAGTTTAAACTTTTCTTTGCTGGCAATCCTCTAGAATTCAAGACCAAAACGTACACCTCACTGGGGTTCTGTTGTTTGTTTGTTCTCAGACGAAAAATTGTCTGGCAGATGGATTGGAAGGGATGGGCCACACCATAGTCTCCACACTCTCCTGATAATACACTTCTGAATTTCTTCTTTTGGGGTTATGTCAGGAAAAGAATCTTTCTCACACCAGTTAGTGATGTTGAAACGTTGAATACTAGGCTGACAGATGCTGCGTCTAGTGTTCCTTAACAAATGTTGGTCAACTAGCGGAAAGAACTAGAATAAGGCCTAGACATTCTCCAATCTACAATGGGGGAACACATTGAGAGGTTACTTTTTTTGGGGTAATTGACTTTTTTACACACTCCATTACGATACTTACAGTTTACGAAAACAAATATTTGTCTAAGTAACCACTCTTGTGCAATATTTTTTTCGTAATCAAGCAAAATATTTGCTCACCCTGTATTTTGATATGCCTAGAAAATATGGCGTAAAAAGAATGTGGAATAAAATCAATATTCCTTTATTATCAACACATGAAATAAAAAGGATATTTTTTTATCTCAGTAGTTATAATAAAGGATTAAAGGAACATTTAGTTTTAATGATTAGTTTACCGGAATTATTAGATTTTCTGTTTCTAGATACTTTTATATTTTCAGATAGAGATGATTTAGGCTCATATTAGATTGTGTTTCGATGTTTACCTGGTTAGGATATAATTTTATGCCCTTGTATTTAAGTATTTTATCGAACATAAAATAGTTTTATGACTTAGAAAATTTTAAATGAAATTCTACTTGTTGATATACAGTTATATTTTTATTATTAATCATCAATATAATAAATTTATGGAAATTTGAGTAGTAATTATATATATTTTTAATTAATAAAATAGTATAAATATTAATAAATTTGTATTTTTCTCTTAGAATTCAGTAGCTGTTTTTAAGCGTTTAATCACTCAGATATTTCTAAAAGTAGCAATTATCATTTTTAAAACTTCCTTTTTAGCGAATTCTTAACTATAGCATTTAGACGTTTCACACGCTAGAACAATATACCGTGAAGAGAACGTGTGTTCAAGTTTGAGATATCTTTCCAAAGCGATGTATTTAATCGAGAATTTTTAAGAAAATTAACACATTTAAAGGTAATTCCTGCATTTACATACATAAACATGTTTCTGTGATAAATAATTTGCCGAATATTTAAAAGAGATTCTTCATCTTTAAGACACTTTTATCGATAATAAAACATTTTAACCCTCAAAGGCACGGGCTGGCGTATAAAGTGCGCGACAGGAGGAAAAAGTACCAACGCTCCGTTATTAATTAGCCTAATTGACGGTCTTCCCCTTCTAACACACCACCCGACCCCTCCAAACACATGGAAGCTTTTTTTATTTTATGTATGTTTTTTTATTTATTACGCTTATTTGTATTTATTATTTATGTTTGTAGATATGTATTATGTTTGCTGTTTGTATTTTATTATATTTATATTCACATTTGTATTTTGTATTGTATTA
>BGPR01004854.1:74825-90411 GCA_013235015.1 Araneus ventricosus
TATTATATTTATATTCACATTTATATTGTCTTACTTCTATTGTATTATTTTACTTATATTTTTGTATTGTATTATCTAATTCTTTGTATTTTATTATATTTATATTCACATTTATATTGTCTTACTTCTATTGTATTATTTTACTTATATTTTTGTATTGTATTATCTAATTCTTTGTATTTTATTGTATTCTATTATTTTGTATTGAATTACTTTGATATTTGAATTGTAATTTTTCTTCCCGCCGATTTGTCCCATTCTCAAAACATGGAAACTAGGAACGAAGGTTGCTAGGTAGTCAGTCTGTCTTTATACATCAGTTATTTAGCCGAGATCTGTTTTGGCGCACTCAGAACGCCGCCCGTGCGTTTATGTTTCGACGCAAAAAGAACCAAATCTGGCCTCCAAATCGTTACCTTTTAGTTTTACAAGAACTGTATGTTGAAGACAAGGCCTGTGACTGCATTAATCCGTCGGATATCAACGATAAGGCGCATATCTAAGAAAATCATCTATCAAACTCTGAAAACGAGGTCAATGACTTTCAAAACATAGAGGATTTATCAGTTGATGATTCGCATGATAACGAATCTAATTATTTTATGAAAATAATTTATAAAACGAAGGCTGTGGAAGGTCGAAAAATCAAGGAAGTTTCGGTGATTCAAAAATGAAAAAAAATAAATTAAAATAAAAATTATTCCCTCAAATATAAATTTTCGAACATCTTCGTAAAAATATTTTTGGAAAACTTCTCCCATTTCCCAAAAACTGTGATTATGTGTTCGATGAATTCCTGTAACAAATAATTATCTAAGAGAATTCTTGAAGATTGTCAATATATATATGATTTATATACAAATTTGTACTTAAGGTGAAATAGACCGGTAGGCTTTGAAGGGCTTAACGAATAAAATAACGCGGGTTGTAGTGATGGTATTCGTAGGCATTCTTTATGTCTTAGGGACCAAAAGGATGTCAAAACTAAACTTTCGGGAACCTAATTTATAGTATTAAATGTGGAAAACTAAGATACTTGGGTGTTAAGAAGCATAATCAAAGAAAACAAGGCGGCGCACTACATGCGCCGCCGTGCCTTATTTTTACGGGCTTACCCGTGACTTTTAAGGGTTAAATTAAAACCTTGACACGAAGTAGTGAAATCAATCTTGAAGAAGGGGAACGAAAATAATTACTTGTATTTTATTAAAATTTTATTATTTTTATAAATGCAACATGTAAAATTCAAAAATACTGAATAACTTTGGATAATATTTTATTATCACGGAAAATGTTTCCTTTGCTTGCTTTTCCTGAACAGAATACGAATACTTAATATAATAATGATTAATATAAATATATTAATGATAGAATAATATAGGTGTAAATGGATAACACTTTCTAAAAGGAAGAGTCTGTGAAACAATTTTAATCACTTTCCGTTTTATAAAATTAAATTTTCAAAGACAGATTTGGAAGGGAATGCCAAAATAATACATGAGACATGCTACATGAATGCCTAATCACCATTGTGTTATAAGTATTAAATCTATCCAAAAGAACTTCCAAACATTTCTTTGCTTCTATATTTTCTTTTTAAGTTATTACATTTTTTAAATATAAACTCATCATATGAGTAACGTAGCGAAATAACAAATTAGTACATTTATTAAAATATACATCTTTCGAGAAACATCAAGATGTATTTATTTCTCTATTTCGTTATAACTCAATAATATTCCATTACATTCTTTTATGTGAGAATAAAGAGTTTTTATTTTAATTTGTCTTTTGAGCAGGCACTGATTAACTTGAAAGAAAATCTTCTTTCCATAAAGAAAGATAAATGCATCATCATTCAAAGGCAATTCTGTCTCGTCATTTTTACACTTGGATAAACCTGAAAAGATTTTCATTAAAGCTCTTGGGAGTCAAATTGAAAAGAATATTTATTCCTTTCCTGTTCATAAATTATTTTAATTATCTCCGCAGAAAATTAGATTCGAGGCTGTGGAGCGTGAAATCTTTATCTGGTCTATTGCTTTAAAACAACTTTGAAATTTTTACCTGAAAAACTATTCAATACTTTATCCATATAAATTATAAGCTTAGACATTTTTCGATAGTTAATTGATTTTACTGAAGTTTATTTGTATGCCCTTCATAATTTAAAATGAATTAATTTTTTTAAAGCATAAGAAGTGTACTTATTTGAAAAAAATGGCAAGAAATTGCTAAATCAGATTTGATTTATTTCTGTCTAATAGAAAATGTTTTTATTTTGCTACTATTATATTAATTATTGAAGATGTATTTTTTGAACTTTTCGGTGGAAGAGTTCTGCGAATGCTTTTAATCAATAAATGTCATAAACACATTAAATATGCCTTCTTTATTTATGGTATTTCTTTTATTCGAAGATTTTGTAGATGAATCTTCTCTGAGATGGTTAAATTATTTCAATCGATTATTTTCGAATGTATACTTCATCCAAAGCAGAGCTCCAAAAATTGGATAAATCGAAATAAAAAATTAAATTATTATTCTTAGTCATAAAGTTATTGAAAAAATACATAACAATGATACATATAATGCAGGTGACACTTTATTCTGCGATTTATAACCCTTTGTTCATTTTAAAATTGTCCTTGAAGTGAGATAATCTCTCAAGTACCTCTCCAATAGCCTTCATTATTCATTGTAGCTTAAACATCCGCATTGTTCAATGAAGTACTTGCTCAAACGAAACTAAAGCTGCTGACGTGTGGAGTGAGCAAGTATTCAATCCTTTGTTATTCTAAAAGTCTTTCTAATATTCTACTTTCCTCAAGTCGCATTTAATTGCGACAATGCTTGTGAAAAAGATGCCACAATCTTACTTCTCATGTTTCATATTAGGATGCATCTTTAATCATAGTTGCTTCTTAAATAGAAAATATTTTAAAGTAGATTTATGATCTTCTTCATCATTATAATTTATGAAAAATAACCAAAACCAGAATACAAAAATAAAATTTCAAAACTTAAGTGGAGTTTGAAAATGTAATTTAACTATTATAGTTAAATAAATTAAATTATTGTTAATTAAAGAAATTATTTTTTTATTTTGTTGTCATGTTTTGAATTTTCTGTATGAAGGCATTAATCGTTTACTCCCATTAGAAAAATCTACAGAGATAAACAAACCATTTTGATTTGTCATAATTGAGAGTATTGTGCAAACAGTTAAAATATAAAGTATTAATTGCTAATGATAAATTATTTTTGGGCTGTAATTTGATCCAATTATTATTTCATGCAGTTTTCCTCAATATTTATCAAAGTTTAATTTATAAACTTCTTCATTTCTTAAAAAAATTTATTTGTGAATTTCTATAATAAAAAGTATTATTATTAAATATGTTGAATAATGAGAACTTTGATGCTGAAATGGTGAAAATTGTTAGGTTTTATGCTACTGTCAGAAGAAAGCTTAAGAAACAATGACATAAATAAAACTAAGAAATATTTTTCTTAATTTTCTAAATTATAATTTTCAGGACCTTATATATGAAAATTCAAGATTTACAATTAGACTGAAACTCAACAACATTCATGAAAGAAAATTTTGGTAAATATGATAAATAGAAATTAAATATGAAATAAGGTCCTTCACCCTCTTTTAAGACCGCTACATCATAGAGAGCATTTCACCAAAAAAGTTCACTAAAGAAAAACACAATAAACTTAATATGTGAATAAACGGAAGTCATTTTGAAAGCTTTGCATCTCCCAGCCCTTTGGGATATCTGTATCATGGTATCGATAAGTTTAAAGAAAGGGCTCTAAAGGAAAATGCGATAAAGCACAGCTTTAATGTCAGCTTACATTAGAGTGCATCCCCAAGTTTTTCTTCATGAAAAATGCAAGATGCCGAAGTAAAGGCATATGCCATATTCAACACATTTGTTTACATACTGGAATCTCTCCCTTCAGAATAGATAGTGAAACAGCTGTAAGCCCAGAGCTGTAGTAAAATTTAGAGGTAAATAGTATAAAAGATTGAAGCATTACTCTTTTCATGGAGGCTAAAAATGTTTTAAAGTGCACATGGATAAGTAATCTGCGTGTCTCTCTTTTGGCAAAAAATATGTTGATATCATTAGGCCCAAATGAATATGCTCCCAAATAAAAAGGAGACTACAGTTATATGTAAAAAATTTTAATAACATTCTAATTACAGTTCATGTGGAACAGTACAACTAGAAATAATCGCCATTGACATTGATACACTGATCCCAGCGCCAATAAGGGAGTGGATGGCTTCAGTGTAGAAGCTGCTGGGTCAGGCAAACACCCATTCCAGCCGTTTTCTGATTCTCTGACAGATGCTTGGGCACCCACTGTGCGCAATCTTTGGCATAACCTAGCTTCTGTGGATTATGTGATTCAGTTCCTTTGCTTATCGACAGTTCAACAGCAATTTCTCGTTCGGTGATCCGCCGATTCTGCAGTATGAGCTCATCCACAAACCGAAATCGTGGCACTGTTGGTCACAATGTGCGCCTGTGCAGGGCGTGGAAAGTCCTTGATGTTTACTCGCCCCGCCTCATAACGCTGACACCACCGGAATATGGTTCACCGTGCGAGACGCTGCTCTCCGTACACCTCTTTCAGCCTGCGATAAATTTGTGAAGCATGCTCCCCTTCTGCGCGAGGAAATTAGATAACTGCTGTCTGTGCTGATCTGGAGGAATCCATCATGCGACGAACTGCGGAAACAACTCTCCAGAAATAAGGATATTGATGCGAGGCCGTTAAGTACGCAGGTGCAACTGGGAATACCGCCACGTCATCTATCGGCTAGCACATGAACTCACTGGGTATTGATACAACGCCGATACAGCTAAAGTCTTCTTTTCATTTGGACACACCTTATAGATCGATTCTTACAATATGATATACAATAAAAATGTAAAAATTGTAAAAATACAGATTAGTTTAGTTATATCATAGACCAGTTCTGAAGCAACCCAAAGGCTATTTTTGGAACGTACCTCATAATCTTGAACCGCGGTCAGATGACGAGCTCAGAAGACATACGATCTGGCACCTTTCTCTCTAAACTACCGTACCATACCAGCGGTAGGGCGTTCGACCCTCATTAGATTCAGCGTACACCAGGCCCACAAATGCGGCAGAGCTTCGGTGGAATCGGGTTTCTAACTTGGAACCCCCCAGCTCTGAAGCCGAGACCTTACAATTTGGCCACCGCGACCCAGAGGAAAAATGTAGTCGATATGTGATTAAATAATATATAGCACAGTGTGTTGCATGTTTAAAATCGGTAAATATTTTGTCTGAATATTTTTCGCCATTTACAAACTAAAGAATCAATTAAAACAAGATCAAAAGCGGATTGTATAAGAATCATATCAGTTATGATGACATGAATATTTCTGATGATAACGCGTAAGAACATGTTGATTTGAAACGACCAATTTTTACAGCAGACAAATTTTAAATTTCTGAATAAAAAAGCAGGTCAATCTTATTGAGGTATTTTAGAAAATAATTGATGGATTACAATCGAATTGAAGAATATGAGCTTCAGATTGGTTTATATAAAAGTGATTGTAAAGAATTTTTCATCAAATCTCCAGACATTATCAGTTTACAGTCATCTCTTTGATTTTTCGTAGAAATGTAGAATGTCGTTCCTGTTGCCCTTCCCCCAAAGAAAAAACATTAAGCATTTTTTGCATAAAAATATTATTTTTTGGTGCAAGATGCATGAGCAATGTTTGACATCAAGAAGTGAGAATTATTAGTTGGTTTGTGATCAAGGCTTCACAGTCAAATATTACAGTAGGAAACTATCACTATCAGTATAATAATCTACGACATGTATGCCAGTCATTACTTGCATTTCAGTTTTAGCTTTGAATTTTACTTTTTCCATTTTAGGAAAAACAGCAACAGAAAGCAAGAGTTCTGAAATGGACAATCAATTTTTCAAAGAATGTTCTGGCTTTGATGTACTAATCACAAGCATGGATTCGTAGTAATAAGGAATATTGTTCCTTGATTACAATTGCCAGGACCAGATATTCAATTATCTTTAGAATACATCCTGATTATAGGAAAACATGACTTTTAGAGTAACAGACAGAAGAAGACTCCGATACGCTTGCTCTCATCATTTACTGAAAAAGAATTTTTGCAAATGACTCTTTTCTATTTCAAAATGAATTTTCGTTTTCGAGGTATTAGGCTGAGATTTTTTCTGCTGAGAAAGAAATGATTTAGAGTGAGATTTTTTTTACCTTGCAGTGAGTTCTTGTTTCAAAAAATCCTAATACGCTGACAGCATTCCAGTAAAGGTATTACGAAGAAAAGATTGGCAGTGGCTATTCTAAATGAATATGCAACGAAATATCTATAGAATAAAAGTTTCGTAATTACATTTTTAAACAAATGATGATTTTAATTGTTAATTATGTTTAACATCTCTCCATTTATCTTAGATTTTATTTAAATTTTACACATTTCATATGCACCTAATTTCTCTCCATGCATTACATTCAGCAAAAGTCTGCATAAGCTAAGATAATCCCTTAATTTATTATATGAAAATATATTATAGATACAACTTTCATAACCTGATGGGATAATATGTAAAAATCGGAACTTTTGCATGACCTGAAAGCCATTTATCGTTGCAGTATTTAACACAATTATAAGTACCATAAATTAAATCGGCCTTTCTAATAAGAAGTTGTCATACATCTGTTAAAAATTTGCGATACAGGTTTTCGTTAGGCTTAATCTCAACTCTGAACGAAACTCGTTACTCTTGAAAAGAGGAGTTATTAAAGTGTTCCTTGATAAACAAATAATTTCAAAGGAAAATGAATCATGCTGCAGCTACTGAAAATGAAGTCAAGAACTTTTTTCTACTTATTTTCAAAATTTCGAGATTAAACTTGGTAAAACGGGAGAGAAACGACTGCAGACATTAATTAAGAATTTTGACATCCGTTGACATGTGTTTTCGGGACTTTAATAATAGAAAAGATATGAACCATTTTCTCATTAGTATTCTAAGCACGAATGTACGCGGAATATTTTTGCCTTTTGGTAGTGAGGAAGTCCTTTTTAAATAAAAGAAAAGGAAGGTTGTCCTGGAAATTTTTGAAGCAGTTCTAAAATATATGATTCCGAATCTCTCCATATATTCACAAATCAAGATTAGAGGGAATATATTTAAATTCAAACAGTTAAATAAATACGTCTATAAAAATTGTTTTGTCCGAAATTGTCAGCAAAAGAGAATTATTTAGAAAATTATTAAGAATCATATATTTTTTCCTTTGACAAACACCAGTTAGATTTGCCAAAAAATTCTAATAGCATTACAACAGTTTAATTCTATTTTACGTATAAATTTAATTTTAGTATATTTTTTGTTCTAAAGTTTTAGAGTATTTTAGCTAACTCTCTTGTGTATGGCTTCCTTTTTCAATAAGCAACGGTACTACTGAAGGAGTATTATTTAATGCATTGCAATTATTTCGAGCTTTCTACAATTCTAACTCAGGGATTTCAGGAAAATGCTGCCAGACAAAAAATATTATGAAAATGCGGAAGATTTAGAAGTACAGCTTCAAGACTGACAATGAATTCTTAAAAATAATTGCCTGATAATGGGTGTATTTGCATAAAATATTCAAGAAAAAAAATCATGTAAACAATAACATATATTAATTATGTTTTTCAACTTTATTCAAAGCTTCATAAATCTGTTAAAGTACTTTATTTTCGGATTTCAGATGATAAAATAAGGTCGTCTTTTCATTATCTGTTTCAGAAATCATTTTAACTAATTGAACTATAATTTAAGCAAAATTATTTTCATTAATGTTTTGAAGTTAATATTTGAAGATATACAAAGATATACAAAGCATTCCCATTTATAAAATTTATAGGAAGAGTAATTGATAGAAAAGAAAACTAAAAGCATATAAATACGTAACTTTAGACTGAAACGTTTTATTTCTTATAAACTCAACAACTAAAATAAAATTCTACAACTGAGTTATTTCTGGAATTGTTTATATATAATTCCATTTAAATCGTTTTTTGTATTTTTTTGTCTTTTCTTATCATTAGATGATGGACGGCTAAAAGAATTTTTCCAACAGATTAATAAAAAGTGCAAATTTCTTTCAAATGACGGGAAATTTGTCTATCCTATTAAAATTCGAAGGTAAACAAACGTATGTATGTATGTATGTATGTATGTCCTATCTTCTCACGAACCGCCGAATGGAGAAGCGCGTGGAAAGTACCAAAAGATGGGGAATAATTCAAGGAATCCATTTCGGCCATTTAAATATCGAAATTTTAATTAGTGAAAAAGATTTGAATTAAAAACTAATTTACAACAATACTTTTCATTGTTTCGGATACTTTATAACAATACTTTTCATTGTTACAGCGCAATTCAAAATTTATTTTATTGTTGAAGTCGTTTACTTTAAAGAACATTGTTACAACAACAATAAAAAAAGTGACGCTGACAGAAATAAAAAAAATGTATTGTTGCAATATGGAAACCTGAACAATGCAACAAGTCAATGTGGATAGAGTTTTGTGTGGGTTTTGGTAATTGATATAAAGAAACAGGGAAAATTAAATCGCTCATATAGGGTTTTTACTAAAACTATTGTTTTCTATGAGGTTTCACTTTTAGATTTCATGTACTCAGTGCATGTTGTTTCATGTGTATATAAACTGGAGGCGGGCGTATGAAAAAATACGGATTCCGATCAACGCTGGGTTATCTCATTCCTTCCGTACTAAAGTCAGACAAAAAATAATTCCGGAATCGTAATTTTACAAAATAAAGATTATTTTTGTGATTTTTTAAAAGTATATTTTGAAGCTTTACGCGAACGGAATGATTGAACCGCTCTTTTCTCCTTATTTATTTAGGAGAGAATGTTGGGCATGTGTCACATGACCTCACTTTTTCTCTCCGTCAAGGAATGACGCATTATTCGAGATAGCCCGTGCAACGCCGGGTCACGTAGCTAGTATTTACTAAAAGGCTCATTTTAGTGGGAAAACGATTTCTGTTTTTAGATATTTTCTATTTAGTTGAATAAGTATCCATTTCCAAAAAATACAGCCTTCAATTTACGAGATCTTCTTCAGGAAATTTAAATACCTGTATTATTTACTCAGCCGAAAAACTGGAACTGATTTAATATCTCGAAAGAACCATTTGTATTCTTTATTTTGTCTAGCATAATAATGCGCATATTCGATAATTAACGTGAGGTTGTCTAAAGAATATGGTAGCAGTAATGGTGTATTCAGTGATTCTTAATTTGAGAAGTCTTCCTCCTTAAGCAATGCGACCGTAAAGTTTAGAAAATATAGTCATTCTATCGTAATATTAAGAATTGTTTAGCAGAATAAAACTAACTTTTAATAGATTCAGTATCCTTTAAAATTGTAAACTGAGTTTCATTCCAGAATTGTGTATGCTTTGCACTTTAGGTCATAGCTACCGAACTAGTGTTCAGTTTTGATATTTAGAGATTAAAAATGCAATGAGGATAAGCTGGACGAATGTGCAACATACTGGAATGACCTGCATAATGAACGTTGCTATTTTTCTAATGGTAAGCAATAAAATTCCAGCGTGGTGGCTTGGTGATGATTTGGATAGCAATTTCTGTGAAGTTCAAGTGTCTCTGATCTTTGCCAGTGGTCCCCGAACATCACAAAGTTGCACCAAAACCTTGAAGGATAGCATTCTACCATTTACAATGCTTCGTTCCACACCGCAGATAACACCAAAGTACTGTTTAGTCGCAAAATATAAAGGTTCTCGATCAGTGAGCATGTAGTCCCGATCTTAACCCATTCGAGAATCGTTGGGGCATCATTTATTGTAACATGTGCGTAAATTGATAATATTATTCTAATTCTATTCATGAGCCTAGAGGTCCGCAAGGGATGCGTGATATGAAATCGGCCGCAAACTATGTTTGGTTTAATTTCTTTAATGGGAACAAATGGTATTTATGTACTAGTTATCAGAAATAATAAAACATTCATATTTTAGACGATGTTTATTTTAATTTATGTTGTTTTAATTTAATTTTTGTCTAAACTTTTCAGACAGTGTTAATTACGTTTTGCTATCAAATAGTAACCTGCAGAACATACTATTAAATATTCTCTTTCTATAAATAAAGTATATGAATGTGACATTATACCGAGACAGTGTAAGGAAAGTTATTAAATGTTTTCTATAACCTATGTTAACTTTTTCATTGTCTAAAGTTTCTCATCGGGCTGTAGTGTCAGAAATGCATGGATGGAATTATAAATTATCCGAAAAAATTTAAATATATAATTAAAAATTCCAAAATTCATTACCATAGAGAGAAATTAAGCATGAATAGATAATACGAAAGACGGCGCATTTAAAATTCAGACGGAAATTTAGATTCGTTACATTGAAAGCATAAGAATCCTTGTTTAGACAATTTACTTTGTATTAACAAAAAATTTTGAAGTTATTAGAATTTACTGTTTTTTCTTATTTGAACAGATTGATGTTAAAAGGTAACTTCCACATTCTTGGCGAAAATTACATTTTTATACTTGTTTTTAATTTGTTGAAGGTGAATGCATCTTTGGTGTGAAAACGGGGCTTCTACCATTCACAGATACGTTTTGGTACAGCATCAAATTTTCCATGTGTTGTTAAAAAAAGATTCCTTCGCTGAAGAGCCCTTTCAACATCAATATAGCAGTTCTCTGCTAGATGTCAGAAAGCCTCTTTTGACATCAGTCAATTCAATTTTTCAAAGCGCTTAGCGATTAAGAATGCTCTATAATACTTTAATATAGAGATCTTTGTAGAGCAAACTTTTGTCAGCATAAATACAAACGGCAATTTGAAACGTGCTCTTTTAATCTGCGGGTTTGTGTATTTCTCCTCTACCTTAAACAATGATAAAGATAGAAATAAAGGGAAAAAACCAAGAAGATTTATTTACCTGAATCATGATTCGACATTCTTCTCATTTAAGCAACGGAATTCTTGTACGACGAGCGAAAAAAAGGAGCTGGTTAAGAAACAGGATAAACATCGTCAAAACGGTATGCTGTAGTCTATATATTTTTGTGACATACCTCCTACTGTGTCATGTCATAAACAGGCCACGAGTTCTTAGGGGAATTGAAAGAAGCAAATAACTCGTCAAAGTGTCTCATCTTCTTGCCCACCGAATTCAGCTCGTTTTCGATGTTCTTATGCTCTTTGGCGAAAAAGAAAATAAACGATTCTCAATAAGAAACGAGCCTCCGACGCAATAAATCGAGTCTTACATCAATAAAAATAGGAGAAGGCCCTTTTATGGAAAATCAGTAATGGTTGTAATACTTCTGAGATTAAGTGAAAAAAGTGTGGAGTTTTTTTGTATTAATGCCTGTCGTAAAAGTAGATGTTTTCATGAAATCTGGATGAGATATATATCTCCTATTTTTATCTATTTCAAGATTTCTAGCTTGAGAATTTATGGATTAAGAGTACAGAATTATTTCCGATAGCAACATTGGAGGTAAAATTTTTTATTATTACTACATGGAACAAATATATGGAAAAATGAATTATATTTATGGTGACAGTTGTCAACCAACCCAGATATTCGAATAATATTTTCATCGAAATTGTTATTGCAATAACTGGAATTAGAATAATTCTGAGCAATGACTTTAATCAGAAGTAACACAGTTAATTAACAAAACACCTAATAGTTTTGAATTCTCATAGAATTTAGATTTCATTTGAAGTCGTAATTTATAAACTCATTCAAGTTTATTGATAGATTTTACATCTTATTATTATATATAAAGTCAACTAATTTTGACAATTATTTTCTGAAATATAACAGATCAAACTTGAAATTATTAGTACCCCTTAAAATCTAATTCTTAAAATCATTCTTTAAAAAAAGATATCACTGTAGTCAAAAAGAATATAATTGTAAATATAATAATAAAGAATAATTATAATATTAATATATATATATATGTATATTTTTAAACCATTAAAACTTAAATAATATTTTCATCATATACACCTATTAAACCATCTTTTAAAATTAAATATAATAAACTATATAACCTAATATTATTCACACAATAAAATACAGAAAGATAATAATATTAAAAACTATTACTATGAAAAAGCCAATCCAGATATGGAATTCCAACAATCAAATGCCAATCGACCTTATATATATAATGTTTTCGCTGTTGCAGTCATAAAACAGCCGAGTTGTTAACCAATTTGCTTTATTATAAAAATATTTTGGGGAGTGACGGACATACCAACATCTTAGTTGAAGTTTTAAGTGAAAGTGTACAGAAAATCCTTGATTCTCTCAGATAAGGGAAGAACAATATAATACGTGATCAAAGTGAAGGGAATATTGGCTATTTTTAATAAACTAGGTAAGAGTTTTAGGGAAAAAGTCTAGCGCCAAGGAGACGCGTCATGATTTTCGGTGGGCACGCGAAAGCGATTAAAATATTCTTTTAGTAATAAATATGCCAAAACGAGAGATTTAATAAACCTACAGTGCAGGAAGTAGAAGGAAACTGGAGTTTAAGAAAAGTGATTTTCGAATACATTAAGACTTTAAAATATATAATATTAGAATTTGAAATAAATATAATAAAAGTGGTTTATAAATATAATAAGTAACAGTGGTTTAAATTGTGAAATATACTGATAATTAATTCTTGTTTCATGGTATAAATATATGGTTTAATTTCCGTCTTTTCTGTGCAAACGACATCTCTTAACTTTTAACGATTGTGAGTTATTGATTTTTAAAATTGCTCCATCAGAAGAACTGGGTGATAACTCCTTATTTTCGGATAAATTAAACCTTGGAATTTATGGATGTGAATCGTATACTATTTGTTGAGAGAAGTGTAATAAAAGAAATTTAATTTTTGAAGAAGTGTAAGAAAAAATTAATAAAGTTTGACAATTATGATTTTAATTTTACTATATGTGATCCCGCCTCACAACCATTTCTTTCCTCACAACCATTTCGTTCCTCGCAAATATTTTGACTTTTACCAGTTGAATTTTTGCTTGATATTCTGAGTGTTAATGGTAGTGAAAATAAAATTATTAAAATTGAATTAAAATAATATTCTTTTTAATTTAAATTGTTATCTATAGCTTTCTGAATTGCAATACTTAAGTTATTAATATTGATTTCTAATATTAGGAACTTCAAGTGAAATTGTAGTTACTTTTGCAGAAAAAAGAAATTAAGTTCTTATTGTTATGAGCTCCAAGTCATATATATTTGGTGTGCAAAATCGCATTAAACAAAAAATTCCATACAGTTGTAATGATTGCTTTCTCCTTAATTTTCTTGAAGCCCGAAGTTATAAAACATTATAATTATTGAACCTAGAGAAAATGGCAGCTTACCTCTCAAACTCAGAGCAATTTTCTCGGCTTTATAATTAAATTTGTGTTTAAAATAACGCGAGCCGAAGGAAAATTTGATGCTAGAAAACATCCCCATTCTTTTTCAAATGCATAACGTACAGCCAGATTTATAAATAAACGGAATAATTACACAGCTCAGGATAATTATAATACATTAGACTTGCGCTTGTGATAAAAAAGAAATCCCTCAGCACGAAAAAACATGAAAGCAGATCTGAAAGTTAATGGTTTTTAAAAATGCAAACCGTTATCTTTTTTAATCTTGTATTTCTACGCGTTCGCTTGCAGCTGGGACGCAGTAATTGCGTTCCACCTGAATTTGAAACATTAATCATTTTTCTCTCGAAAAGGAACACTTAAAATGAGAACGAAATTATTATTATTAACAATTATGTTTCTGAAAGATTTTTAAATGAAGGCAGCCGCGTTTAGTTACAATGATTGTTTGCCTCTGCTGTATTATTTTTGATCTTGTTCGAGGGTTTTGGCGAAGAAAATATTCCTTTGATTAAAGCAGTATTTTCATTTCTAGTTGTAAGAAGCGTGATTTAATCGAATTAGTAAAGTGTTAATTTGTAAGAAACATGCGCAAATCTAATTAAAGATTGTTAGCATTTTGTTAAAAGATTTTTACGATTATTTTGCACAACAGTACTGATATTTGATTGCATCATCAATCGTTGTAAGTAGTTGAAAATCTTTTTATTTGCTTTAACAATAATACCGCCGTATCTAATTATGGTAACGATTAGTAATTTCTATCAAAAGTTTTAGCAATAAGTTCTTTTAGTAAGTGGAAAATAAATTTATGATGTAACCGTCTCTTTTGAGGTTTTCTGTCTTCATAGCTGCTTTTTCATGTTTCAGTTTCTTAGTAAACAATATTTAATTTAAGTTATAACTTCTTTTAAGGCTGATTTATTGTTGTCTCTATGCGTTTTCTCAGTCACCGTTAAGATAGAATGTATTATACTCTCCATAAACTCATTTCTTGGGGTAATTTTTTTCACTGTTTTTGAATAAAAATAAAATAAGTAATAAAAATAAATAAGCACTCGAAAACACGCTTTTATTAGAGTTCTGAAAATTAGAAAATATTTTTATCAAAATTATGGACGACAAAACAAAATCCTAAAAGCATGAGGCACTGATTGACACTTTAACCAAACTGCAATTTTAACCATCCTCGAGTAGGAATATCCATTAGATACAGATGTAATCTGCATTCAGCCTGCATCTGTTAGCTTTCCTAGAAAATTACAATTTGAATTTTTCGTACAGAATTATCATTTACATTCTCAGCATGACTAATTATTGACCGAGCGAAGCGAGGTGTACGTTTTAAGTCCAGCATTGGGCGCTTTGTCTGCCTGTAAAGTTGTTTGTTACGCGATTACGACCAAATGCCTTGTTCGATTTCCTTCAAATTTGGCAGAAATATTTCTTGAAGCAATAAAAAACTATGCATAGTTTTATTTCTTCCTATTTTAATTTGTTAATAAAATAATTATTTTATTTATAAATAATTATTATATATAGTGATAATTAGCAGTACGCACACGGCGTTGCCCGTGGAATCAGGACTTCAACAAAATGAAAACAAAACCCAGAAAAACGTACACAATGACACGAAAAAGTTTTGAAAACAAAATCAAAACAAAAGATGCACATTAGTGATTTTCCCCCTTATTTTTCTTCGCTATAATACATTTCAACTGTACAAAAACAGTACAGAGTACGTACATTTGAAACAATATTAAAAAATTGCGACATGAAAATGATTACTATACAGAAAGCAAAATATGCGAAGCAAATAAAGACGTTAAGACACTGCCGAAGATATTCAGTTGAAGGTTATGACGTATCCTGCACTCTGCACCGTCAGCCAAGGAGATTGCAACAATGAATGTTGTAAAGGATTACCGAACAAATTTTTCTGCTCAAATGGAACAATACGACAAACATAATCTCTGTGGTATTTAAATATATCCAGAATGAATCAGAGAAGAAGGAGAAAAAGAGAGAGTGAGAGAGAGAGATGAAACC
>BGPR01004854.1:90421-103977 GCA_013235015.1 Araneus ventricosus
TATCTGACAAAATTAAAAATATTTTGATCATATTTGAATTAGCGAGAAGAATTCAAAATATCTGAATTTTTAAAAAACTTTTTCGGGTTTCTGTTTTGCGATCATTTAGGACAAACAAATTTAAGAGCCCAAATGACATTTGTATGAGGACATAACATGAGTATATTAGGAGTCAATGATATTGTTTGATAGCTTTGGCGATAATTATCTGAAGTTTTTGTTAAATGTAAACTGTATAATTTCTAAATCCCCATTATGGGGATTATACATGCAAATACTTACGGGTGCCATAGTCGAAATTTATTAATATGATTATTAACTGAAAATTATCAGACATATGAAACAGAATTTCACGGTAGGATATGGTGTGGAGATGCTAAATTTTGTTAAATAATTTTTAAAGGAAAAATTAAAATGAAATAATCTAACTTAGGAATTACAAAAATCGCCCTAAACCAAGATTCAATTTAGTTTCATCAAATTTGTTCGTGGATTTAAGCAATTTAAAAGAAGTTTTTCTGATTATATTTAAATTATCATTCTGGTATTCGTGAATACATATTAATATTGAAAGCTTTAACAATAGAGTTAAGCATTTACATTACATCCATTTCATTGATGGTACACTGTTATAAGTATATTTATATTAAATAATACAGCTTAACTAATGAATTATTCAAAATTATAGCCCTTTTCTTTATTAAATAAACAAATTTAATTAGTCTGGATCATAAATATTCATATTGAAGAAAGAAACAAATTACGCGCTGTTTAAGCACGTCTTTAAACCAGCGGGAGTTGTGTCCCCTAAACCTTCTTGTATACTCCTAACACATGCGGTGAAAAAATAAGCTAAAAGACAGTAAAATAAACAAGCATCCCTGACGCAGTGGAGAAAAAAAGCTTGGAAATCGGAAGCTTGGAGTCGAAAGGCGTGGGTAGAAACAGAAAGGAATAGCGTAAGTGATCTCGCAATTACGCAATAACGGCCTGGCGTCATTGTGTTATGAGAAGAGACAAATAGACGATTTGAACACCTGTTTTTCGACTGATTGAAACTTGGTACGGATGTACAATAAATGTTAGCAGGCCTCATACTAATTTTTTATTTATCAAAGTCGTAGGGTTTACGAGTTACAATGTTTAGAAGTATGCGATTATACAGATCGACAGACAGTCAACCCTTTGACGGAATTGGCCCAAATCATGATACGGACCTACATTCCTGATGATAAAACTGTGTACCAAATTTTATCCATCTATCTATTCAAGTTTTTGAGTTGTAGTGTTCACATGAGCGTGGACAGACGGACAGACAGACTTCCCTTTGACAGATGTTGTCCAGAATTTGATAGAAACCTACAAATTATGTTTTAAGATCACATACCAAATTTAATTCCCTTAGCTCTAATAGTTTACGAGTTATGGTGTTCACAGACAGACAGACATAATTCCAAAGTTGTGTTTTTCAGACTCAGGAAGGTCTAAAACGTGGAGATTCGTAAAAACTCTCAAGTTCGAATATCTTGACGATTACAATACTTTCTCTTTGTTTACTTCGTATACGAGAAAGTAAAAATTAACACTTTGTGATATAATTATAAGGCTTTTATTATC
The DNA here is from genome assembly GCA_013235015.1 of Araneus ventricosus. NCBI lineage: Eukaryota > Metazoa > Arthropoda > Arachnida > Araneae > Araneidae > Araneus > Araneus ventricosus. The sequence continues at coordinate 92,039 of BGPR01004854.1, forward strand.
GTCATTGCAAAATAACTTGAAATTACTGGAAGTTACTACTTGTATTTCCATTATAAGCCGTTACTTCAGATACAACGACCTACAAAGTAAATTATATATGATTCATGAAATTAAAGCTTGTAATTGAAATCTAATGCTATTAGTACCACGAAGCTCACAGAATTGCATTTAACCTGATTAATTTAACATAATTCAGTGTCTTCATATTCTGAACAGTTTTAGATTTAATAGAATGCAGCTTTTCTGGAAGGAAGTATATTGAGTATCATTGCTAAGTATTTGCAATCCATTAAAGCTGTTCTCGAATGGTGCTTATGCCTTAGCTCTTAGATAATGAAATATTATATGAATACGAAATGAGTCGTGGATAGCATAAGGATCCAAGACTGCTGTTTAATTCAGCTCATTCATCGGATACTGTAGAGTCTGCCATTAAGGCACATTTGCAAACTTCAATAGTCTCAAACTGTTCAAGTTTAATGCCTTGCTTAGAATATTTCCTCTTCATAAAACGTGTTGACCATGGTCTAATTTCTAAATAATGTTGATTTAGTTTTCATTAATGAAAAATTTAAATATTTGTTATAACATGAAAATATTTTAAAAAGAAATAATAGAAATACTAAACTTAAAATTAAAAAAGAAAAAGAGTTTTATTTAATTTTTGATTAATTAATTTAATTAATTTATATTTCATATCTTCATTAAATTTTGTCAATTATAATTGTTATTTCTTGTATTTTATTGGAATTAGCTGCAAGTGCGCCATTCCTTATATTCTATATAATACAAAGAGTTTTACTTAATTTTTGAATTAATTAATTTAATTAATTTATATTTAATATCTTTATTAAATTTTGTCAATAACAACTGTTTTGAAAAGAAACATTTTTATTTTGGAAGACACGATGCAATGCTTACTATGTTTACTTCTGTTATTTCAGCAGAGAACTTCTAAGGAATAATAAAATTAAAAGCTGATATTTAATTACTTACAGAGTAACGATTTTAACAAAATATTTTTGCAATATATTTATGCAAAATATTACTTCCCATTTCAGCTGTTAAAAGTTTATTTGAAAATAATTTTGTCAAAAATATGAATTAAAATGCAATTGCCTTAAAATTAAGACTTCCAAGAAATTTATAAATTTCATTTGGAACGATACTTTTCCAAGATATTAAAAAGGAAGTTACTCATTGCCATGTTGGTAAGGATAATGTTACTAAAATTAAAAGTTTTATGACAAAGAAAAAATTGAAGATTTCATTTATTTTTCTGTTAACTGATTTGTTATAACTTAATGCAAAGTAATCGAAAACACGGAATTACGCTGAAGTGTAAAAGTGGTGAATAACTTTAGAAAGCAATTACATGATAACATACTGAAATGATGAATAGGGAATGATTTAGGTTTTAATATAACAGTTTGAGAAATTTTATCATTACTGATACAGATGTAGTGGATTTACTGTAGTTTAAGTTACTAGATATCTATCCTCGAAAAGTTTAGTTTTCGATTTTTATATTTGGCTCGTTAGTATGTGGGTCCGAATTACAGCTGTTTCTTCTAAACGATATACCTTAACAGGAAGGAGATAGCGAATTTTTTGATGAAATTTTTTTAAAAACTGCCTATGAGAAAAAATAAGTAGATAACTTGGTTTTATATAAAACTAGCTGTTACCCGCGACTTCGTGCGCGAAGAATTTGAATTATTCTTTTTTTAATTCACGAATGCAAATGTTTTGTTGCATTTTGAAAGGGGAAAGGAAAAGTTCTGACGGTTAATAATACTTAATTGGACGGCTGACAGGAGTGTACTGTACATGTATGCTGATATAGTTATATAAATTGTTTATCTATGATGATATACTTTTGTATACCAAGTTATTTGCACGGATGTAGAGGTTTGTGTGGGCTGTACACACGTGAACAGGCCACATATAGTTGCCCATGGGAAAAATATGGTTTTTCCAAATGTACGCCTGCCACTTTCAGTGTCTGGCCCTGAGCCTCGAAAATGATATTTTTACAGAGATTTGTTACCTTTTGAACTGTGATGATAAATCCTTCGGTGTTATCGGAAGGCGTGGAATTAAAACACTCTCTCTTCTCCCTATATCAGTCATAACAGTAGCTTTCACGACGTTTGTACCTAGGTGTGTAATTTTTAACTGTGTGCCATTGCGCAGTCTCGGTATATCGAGTTTACGTATTAGTAGTACTGGCACACCGACTATCATTCTAGGCTTATCGGTAGGTGCCCCTGACAATTAACACCGGCAAAAGCCCGCGCGCGAAACAGTAATTTGTCTTGAATTTATTTCTATAAGAATAAAAAGTATTGTTAGAAATTACGTTAAAAAATATTTTTAAACCTTTATAGCAATCGGAGAAAACATTTCATCGCAATGGAATTAATAGCATTAAAAAGATCATTTTCTGCTCTTTAAAATGGCATAAAAATAATTCTTGTCTAATAAAGATTTCAGAAGTTATTGGCAAAAAACGTCTAGGCATTAGGCTTAAAAGCGGCTAATGTTCGTTATTTAATTAAATATCTTAAGAACTAATTAACTCTGAAAGTTGAAAATAACACCTTTGACCTAAAAATATGCTCTAGAATGCCGTGTGTAAATTTCACGTCGCTACCGTTCACCGTTTAGGAGGAGTTCTTGTGACCAACCGATTGACCGACAGACAGACAGATACATGTAAATTCTGCCTTATTTTATGGATATTTATAAATATAAGCAAAATTTTCAGAAATAAAGGTAAATTAGTTCAAAGTCTAACCATCTCCTAGCAACTGAGTAGCTATAAATTTGCGTTATTTCAAAATCGTCTGCACGTAAAATTTAAAAAATTAATGAAAATTGAATGAAAAATGTCACAGAAATAAAATTGGTATCATTGCAAAGGCAAAATTTTTATCTTTAAGATGGTATAAAAATAATTTGTATCGAACAATTTGTTCCGAAGTTACAGCGGAAAGAAGGATTACGTGATATTTGATTTTAAAAAGAATTTATTCCTCATGTTTTCGCATTCCTGAAGGATCACGTGACAGTCGATTGAAAAATAAAATATTCTTCATCGAGAATCGCCGAGTCAATGGGCTTTGTTAATTATTTAATTGTTGTCTGAACTTTTAAAAATTAATAACAATCGAAGGAAAAATGTTACAGAAATGAAATTGGTATCATTGAAAAGGTAAAAATTTGAACTTTAAGATGGTATAAAAATATGTTTTGTCAGACAATCTGCTCCGAAGTTACTGCGGAAAAACGGTTTCGGTTATTTTCTAATTAACTGACTGTTTAATTAACTTTGGGATTTAGAAAAGTTCATAAGTGTCTTCCCCTTGTCTTAAATAATAAGTGTACAAAATTTGGTTGAAAACCGTCCATTGGTTTAGGAGGAGATGTGGAACATAGCCACATACATACCCACATACATACCCACATACATATCCACATACATATCCACATACCCACAATGACTTTTATTTATATTAAGATTTGACAGAACTTCCTGAACGTTCGTTATCAATATGAATGTTAAACAGTTCTAATAAATGTTTTGAGAAAAAAAAGATTAAAAATATGCCAGTTAGAATTGCGTGTATTTTTAGTAATTTTATTTATTGGAACCTTGGAGAGTATTAGTATTACATTCATTCATAATTAAATCTTGTTAAATAACTTAAACTGTTGTTAAAATCAAAGTTAAAATAATTATTTAAAAAAAATAAAAATTTTAATAGACCACGTTTTTAAAACGGGCTAAAAAGTATAAAATAATTTCTTCTAGCCCCATACAGATTTATTACCCCATACAGATTCAAAACGAGAAACGTGGGGCGCATGTAATAGATAATTGATGCATAAATAGTTTATTTCAGTCACTAACAATTTTATTGCAATGGAAATGATATGAACTGTTGTGTGAGTTTTCTCAACGACAGCTACTCCCTACACTCCTTACTATTAAATATTGCATGCGCCCCACGTTTTTCGTTTTAAATCTGTATGGGGCTAGAAGAAATTATTTTATACTTTTTAGTCCGTTTTAAAAACGTGGTCTATTAATTTTTTTATTTTTTTAAATAATTATTTTCTGCTTTTTAGTCTTCCGTGTGTGAAATTTTGCAATCGATTTTAAACATCTTGATGAGATTATGACGGAGACATGTGGCAAATTTCAGGTTTATTTCAGTTTCTCTTCACCTGATCATAAATAGAAAATTGTTATTTTCCTGAAAAAGTAAGTTATGTGATGCAGAGACCTTTGAGATATAATGAAAAACGTACTGCGCATGCGCAAAGATATGGCTAAAATATGGGGTGCTTCGATGGTCCCATGGGCCATCCTTATATCCAAGAACCAAGTCTGTAATGTTAATAGTTTTCGAGATATAACGAAAAACGTACTGCGCATGCGCAAAGATATGACTAAAATATGGGGGTGCTTCGATGATCCCATGGGTAATCCATATACCCAAGAACCAAGTCTGTAATGTTAATACTTTTCGAGATATAATGAAAAACGTATTGCGGATGCGTCATGCAAAATATGAAATGACAGACAAACAGACAGACAAGAAAGCGAATTAATAATGCATTGTCATCTAGTTCTGAACTATGTTTAAAGTTTCAAGTCTCCAGCTCATCGGGAAGTTAGTTTCAAATAAATCGAACGATTTGTACCGAACAGACAGACAGACAGACAGACAAGAAAGCGAGTTAATAAAAACGTGGTAATAATGTTTTCCAGACGGAAATTGTTAAAATACCTCAGTGAAACGTTGCAACGATCAATAATGGATATTATGTAAGGAATATATTTTTAGGATTGAAAACGTAATATAGTATGAGTGTCATGAAAGTGATACGCAAGAAAGGGTCTTGAAGCATATTTTGCAGAAATTAATTAAAAGATTCATCGTATATATAGAAGAAAAAATAATTTAAAAATATTTATGCAATAATCAAAAGCATGAAAACTGTATTCGAGAGCGGTAATGTGTGTTGCCATCTGTCTTGAGAAGAAAGTTCAAGATTTTCAAATATTTATACTCTTGACTCAAATCATTCATCAAATGTAGCATAAATACACATTACGGACAACATGCATGTCTTTTTCTTAGTCTGGATAAGCTAGAAATTTCAATTTCTTCGTTTGCTTACTTAACCCTTTGACTGCGGGTACTTTCTTATATATGTGGTTTATAAACCACACCCGCAGTCAGAGGGTTAATAATCAGTTATTTTCTCTTGGGGAAAAATTGCATAATCATTACAACTATCAATTCTAAGTCAAAGTCCATTCTTGTAGTGAATCTATTTACATTAGATTACAACATAATTAAGTCATCGTTTCATTTCTTATCATTCTTTCCGAAAACTAGTTTTTCTTTGAGTTTAACAGATCATTAACATTATCACATAAATCTGGGAAAAGGGTATTTATGGCCATGAAAAAATAATTCAGCAAGTCTCGAATACCTTGGAATCATGACATGCTAATGGCAACTCAATGATATATGTGCCAAAAAAGTACGTATACAACCTAAATTAATAATTTATTTATTTTGAATTTTACATATAAGAATGCATTTATAGAAATAATACATTCATTCAAACAGGAGCTCGTAATATTTCAATATAATAAATTTGCAATGGGAATTGAGTTTTTAAGCACAGTTTCCATATAATAATGCGAGGAAAACATGTCAATTTAATACTTTATTCAATGTTATGAAATGACCGCATACTTGACAATACAATATCATAAATTTATACATCTGGTACATTCTGTTGCTAAATGCAGGTAGCTTTTCGCACCAATCTATGTACACAGACTCAATATTTCGTATAGAAATTGCTAGGGAATGTAGATAGCATAACCACGCGGAATAATATACCAATGTCCTACCGGAAACTCCGACTGAATGAACTAGAGGATACACGAAGATGCGGAAATGACAAGCCAATATAATGGCTGAAAACACTACATTTTGTATTGTACGCGCATGTCCCAATTTTACAAATGTTCAAAGGTCTGACCATTCACTTTTATACAAGGTTCAGTATTTCTGCATATGGATTATTTATTTAATACAAACTTAAGCTACTCCTATAGCGTTTTCGAAAACACCCACCATTTCACGAAGACCTATTCTGAAAGGTTTGCAGGAACGCCGTCTCAGCATTCGTAAACTGTTGTATGTAATCCGTACGAATTGGCTAGTGCTGAAATCTATCGGCAGCAATAGGAAAAAGATACAATTTCGTTCATACGCTTGGTGTTTTCGGCTAGGCTTTCCTATTTACTTTTTGCTTCATTTTTGTCTGTGTTTCCTTCTATTCCAAACGATTCGAACGTTGGATTTGAATCCCTCTTATCTATTTTTACCTTTAAAAAATTTACTAGAAATCAGCCACAACAAATCTTACACACTCCAGTAGTTGTCTTATACTACTAGGATATGAAGTCTGTCCAGAATCTGCCCAAACATAAATGTGCTCGCTCATCTTTTTACTGTTCAGCTCCCTTGAAAACTACTTAACCCCTATTCTCTGTCGTTTAACCCTCTCAAACCGAGCGAGGCCATCTGGGGCGGTCTAGAAATGTTCCCTTATCTACTACAAAGGCCGGCCTGAGGCGGTTGGCTTCTTTTGAGAGGAGGTGAGTTTCTGAGATCGCTTAAGAGACAAGAGCGGTAGGGAGTCCAATTATCCTTGCCCACCACAGCCCATTTCCCTACGCCTTAAGGGAAGGTTATAGCAGGGAGTGGGGGGTAAATGACCACCCAGGTTGTGCAAGTCCAATTCATGTCGTATCCTCCCAAGCAGGTCCGGTTTTAAAGGGGCTAGAAGAAAAAAGTCGCCTCGGGATTAAAGACTTAAATAAAATGTTTCTTTCTGGAAAATGAAACAGCTGCTTCGAATCAACTTCCTTTATTTCTCATATATGCCTTACAATATATAACTGACTTATTCATTCTCAGTCATATTCATACAATACATTATAAAACTGATTTTTACATAATTTACAATATATATTCATGTCATATAATATTATACTATATGTACCACATATTTTGAAGCTATGATTATTAAAAGCAAATTTACAAAATCGAGCAAACATTCAAAAAGCAATCATGAAAACTTCAATACAATACATTGGACGTGCAAACTCTGTTTGAGAGCTCGGTTTTATAATAACTCAGCAAGAAAAATCCATCACTTCACTCTCTCAAATGCAGTTCTATTTTTCTTTCTCTTAAGCCTTCACCCCAATACCATTTCACAATATCACACTTTTCATGCCGGATATATTTTCTCGGATTTCACATATTCCTCATCTCAAAAGAACAATCGAAAGTAACTTCTTTCGGGAGAATATCTGTCATGGCGAGACCGGGGATTCATTACGCATTCGGTCCGCAGAGCTAGATCTGGAGAAACCGTAGTTCTTCATCTTTCGGAACCTGACATTTCTATATCAGCATTTTTTATATTATTGAACATTGGTTATTGGGTTACCACTATCGTTTGGCGAGCAAAAAATTCGCCAATTGCTTTCTATGATATTTGATTTGCAAATGGAATTTCGATATATATGGATTTTAGTAGATTGATAAATTACTCTCCTAACAAATCTCGTCAAAAAATGCCTGAACAAAAGTAATCATCTGAAATTTAGTTTACTCTAATTCAGAAATCTACTATAATTGAAGTTGGAGAAGATTAGCAAAAAAGTTCTTCTGATATTGTCTGTATGAGAAATTTTAAATTTTAAATCAAATTTGAATTTATATATTTATTATTCGCTAGAAAATCGGATCGAAAAAGAACTTATTGAAAATTTTCATGATATGCTACATGCCTGTATTTCCCTATGAATAAATTTCTGTAATTTTTAAATCATTTCATAGTTTGAATAATTTTGTAATAATAATACAAAAGTTCAACAAATGATTTAATGCTAAGAATACAATGAAAATTATGCTGAAGACTTACATAATTAAAATAGAATAAATTATCTCTGCCTTACAAAATATCATTTAATATATAAAGCCTTTATTTTTTTTAAAAATAAATAATAAATAACTCGCAGTTTAAATATATATCACATAGCTATACAATAAGAATGCAAATAAACCACTTTGGAAATTTTAATATTTATAAGAAGCTATTAATGTGCATGTAAAAAGAAAATAATATTTAAACCAAAGTATTTGATTGATTAAAATGTATGATGTCATGTAACGTTTAATTTTTGTTCTTATTTTAGAATGCTGCTAGGAATATAATATTATGCTAAATAACTTATCTTTATTTATGAAACATATTACATTCATTTATGCCGCTGTTTTCCTTTCTCACATTTTTTCAACTCTATTTTTAATATTTATTTCCGAGAAAATGCATATTCATATTTGCATTAAGTTTTAAATTATAATAGATTGTCATATCTGTTTTTATTTGATTCTGATATTATTAGGCATTTTTAGGTTGAAAATTAAACATATGATTTGAAGTAGGAATTACTGATGTTTATATACACATTCATTTCAGGTATTAAATAATGGATTCAAAACTTCCTTATTTTAATTATTAAAACTATTTCTTTTCTAATGCAGACATTCTTAAAATTTACATGTTTTACTAACTACAAAATGTTTTAATTTAATAAAGAAAATAGAAATTGTTTAAAACTAAGGTTTTTAACTTTTTTTAGAATACTCTAATATTTTTCTTAATACCTATTCAGATTATTTATTTTAAAACTATAAGTCTTGTTCTGCTTTTAGGGCAAAAAAGAAAATAAAACCTTAGTGTTCACAAAATCAATATAATATATTTGTATGATAATGAACGTCTGAAAAAGTTAGCTAAGATTTAAATTCACATGGAAAATTTCGCATGCAATGTATAAAAAGAGAGTTCCGAAATGGTGAGGTTAAAATTTAATATAAAAAAGAAAAGTTTGAAGACGAAAGAAATGATTTCCTATATTATTAAATAAGAATTATTTCAGACGATTGACTAAATGTTCTCCTCTGTATCTTGGATTGAAGAGTTTCAAATTTCATCAGTGCATAGCAAATATAAAAATAAAAGAAACGAGAACATTCAAATGGTATATATAACCTTTGATTTCAATAATACTGCAAAATATTTAGAAAAATAATTTAATTTGGCATCAAGCATTTTAACTTCTATTTTATGATTTAAAGACAAATTAAATGATTTTAAAATGGGCTACCTACATTGTATAATTTTGTTAATTGGAAAAATCGGTATTTGCTTAGTAAAGGATATTTTAACACAAAACAAATCTATAGATTTTTAAAGAAAATATATTTTATTTGTGTTTTATTTTTTATCATATCTTTCAGTGAATAAGTTTTCACGATGAATATCAAATCAGCAACTACATAGAATCGATATTCGCTATAAAAATATTTAAGTCACAGCAATTCTATGCATATTTAAATAAAAAATGCATTTTGCTTGTTTCTTCTTATTTTTTTAAATATCCATAATCACTAATTTTGATCAAATTGCCCTCAACATGCAAAAGATGCCGAGTAATTACTCAATCAGAATCAGTAATCTCAATTTTTAATCACCTGGAGTATGTATATATATATTTTACAATAGATCTTCAAGCAAAGTTTCTGAATTTCTGAGATATTGCTGGGAAATTTTAATAATAATGTTAGTGTAGCATTTATATGCTGTAAAATGTTTCGGCAAAATTCATTGCAAACTTTTCTTTATTTTTTGGTTACAAATGAAAAAAATGTTTCTAATATTTTAAAATTTAATATCGTTCTTTGTGCATTAAAGTATAACTATAAAACTATCTTTCCAGATTTTTAAAATATATATTTTAGTTTTACACAATAGTTTGCAAGTTAAACACTACTGAATTAAAAAATATTTTCTTCAAATCTTGAATTCTTTTATTTTTTTTAAATTTGCAAAGAACATTTCATGAGTAATGCACGAAGTCACAAATTCAAAAATTTAACGTTCACAAATGATTTATTTAAGCAAAATTCTATCAATACACCTGTATGCAAAATAGGAAAACGTTGTTGGATATAGCTATAAATATGATGTGCATGAAAGTATTTGAAAATATGGATGATATCATAAAACTTTACTTTGAAAAAATGTTAAAAATATATTTAAAATATTTATTTAAGCAATCCGCAATATCAATAGTAACTGCTCAGCTTAAGCGAAGGAACAAATTATTAAAAAAAATATTTTTCCTGATGATTACTGGTAATCTATTTTCTAAAAAATAAAAAATAACAATTTTGGTCGATTTTTCACATTTTCAACGTTTACTCTAACCTCAAAAGAAATTAACTTCCTGTGCTTCCAAAACAAAAAATATGTCAACTCAAAGGATGCGACGGCGATGACTCGCCAATCCTGCACCACGAGTAAAAGAGAAAAATTACTTTTTCTTCGAAAGAAGGCAAGAGTGAGCTTTGGAACATCCATCTTATTCGAGGGTAGAAATTGCTGCAGCTTTCAAAGGGAAAAGACACCTTTGGAATCTCGAATAACGTTGCTCGTAAATGTTCCATTTCCTCGATTTTTCCCCCCTCTCATCACAAAGACATTTTTTTGTTAGTTTATTGCATCTGAGACACGATTTCTGGAAAAATTCGGTGAAGTCTGCAACATCCCCTGTCTCTACCATCTCATTCATCCAATTTATTTTTTATGAAGTTAACTTTCTGCTCTTCTATTGACAGTTACTGGTTGGATTGGCCAGTTGGTAGCAAGAGATTTTGTACTTGCGTTGAATTCCGAAACAATTTTAGATTTGAAATGTTTGTGAGAATTGGGTTTTTGGGGAACTTACGTTCGTAATGGAGTATAGCACAGTAACTGGAAACTGTTTCAAAAATTTCTGATACTTTGAGATGAAAAATTTAAAATTTTACCTTTTATTTTGAAAATTCGGTCGGAGCTTTATGCTTTTAACCACATATGCCACGTCAGGAAATGATATTTCTATGTCATTTATTAATACCCATATTTAAATTAGCAGTAAAGATTTTCTTGGCCGGGCTTTGGAACTTATTTCAAGAAACACATATGATAGTTTTTATAGAAGATCTTTCCTTTCACAGGGATTTTTTGCATCATTGTATTTTCCCAAATATTTTTATCGATCACCGTTGTACCTTCCATTGTAGAGACACATAGTAATATATGGTTGCAACGACATGAAGAAGAAATCGTAAAAACGATTAATCGAAAAGGAAGTAAGAAAAGATACTTTCTCTTAACACACAAATAAAATTTTACTTTCTCAAATAACGCTGCTCGTAATTGTTCTATTTCAATCTATTATTTTTATTCGCCGTCTCAATAACACTTTTTGTTAGTTACTGCAAAACATTTGGTAAAGTCTGCAACATCTTCTTGCTTTATCGTATTATATATCCAATATATAAATGTATGAAATAAACTCCTAACATATTTGTTAAGAGATACTGTTCAGTTGGTCTATTGTTACCCGAAGACTGGATATTTGTTAGAGTTCCTTTCATTTTGATTAAATATTTATATAATGATATAGGGAAGTTTTACATAAATATTGGGAGCTGTCTGGTATTTTTCTTATAAGATTTCATAATTTGATTTGAATATTTCTAAAATATCAGATTTTACTTTGAAACTGTGATGAAACTTTTCTGTAATCAATTATATGCATTAAATTTTTGACAATGAATGAAACTAAAGTGTAACAGCGCACACTGAGGGTTTTATTTTTTATCAAGTTGGGAGGTATCCTTGAGAGGATTTACAGAGTTCTTTAAGTTTTATATAAATCTTTTTAAAACATTGTTTCAATGGAAATAAAAGGAATTGATAATTTATTATACAAGCTA